>JAWQFJ010031290.1:0-20996 GCA_034096865.1 Theodoxus fluviatilis
ATCATTGAACAGTCGCTGGAATGGCAGTCACCACCCTATGTCAATTTTGTGGACTTCAAGAAAGCCTTTGACATGGTGGATAGGGCAACCATTTGGAGAATCCTCAGACACTATGGCATCCCTCAGAAGATCGTCAGCGTAATCCAGAACCTCTATGAAGGCACCAGCTGCAGAGTTGTGCACAACACTGACCTGTCGCCGCCATTTGACGTCAACACCGGAGTGAGACAAGGATGTCTCCTTTCTCCTTTAATCTTCTCCCTGGTGATCGACTGGGTGATGAAGACTGTTACGGACCAACCACGGGGCATTCAGTGGACACTCACTGGCAAACTGGAAGACTTGGACTTCGCAGATGACATCGGCCTCCTGTCACACACCCATGGGCACATGCAAGCAAAGACGGAGAGGCTGCACGACATTGCCAAGACAACAGGACTGGAGATCAACGTCCCCAAGACCAAGAGCCTCCGAGTGAACGCCTCCAGGGAAGCTCCCATCACCATTGATTGTCAAGCCATAGAGGACGTTGAACGCTTCACGTACCTGGGCAGCGTGGTCAGCAAGACTGGAGGGACAGATGAAGACGTGAGAGCCAGGGTAGGTAAAGCACGACACGCCTTCGTCACCCTGAAACCAGTGTGGAGAAATGAGAGCCTCAGCCGTCACACCAAACTGAGGATCTTCAACACAAATGTTAAATCTGTGCTGCTCTACGGATCTGAAACCTGGAGACATACCAAGAGCATCGGCCACAAGCTGCAAGTCTTCATCAACACCTGCCTCCGCCAGATCCTGCGTATCAGATGGCCAGAAAGAATCTCCAATAAAGAACTCTGGCAACGTACCAGGCAGGAGTCGATCGTCAACGCCATCCAAAGAAGGAAATGGAAGTGGATTGGGCACACCCTGCGCAGAAACGATGCCTGCATTCCACGCCACGCCTTGGACTGGAACCCTCAGGGTAAACGGAAGCGTGGTCGACCAGCACTGACCTGGAAAAGAACCCTACAGGCAGAGCTGAGGACAGTCCGGATGACATGGGGAGAGGCAAAGAGGGCAGCCCAAGACCGACAGAGGTGGAGACTTGCAGTGAAGGCCCTATGCTCCGACCGGAGCGAAGAGGACTAAGTCTAAGTAAGTAGCTGAGGTGATTCAAGATTCGGAAAGTCCGAAGAGTGTCAGCAAAGCCGAGCTCCGCCATCTGCTTGGGTGTGCCAACAAATACCTTTTGAAAGAGAAGACTACCTTCAGCAGTGCAACTGTGACGTCCCAGCCCAGGGGTAGAACTAAACCACACTCCAAGCTGAATCCCTTGGCGCTGGATCGAAGACGGCCAGATGGGAACCCCAAAAATGTAATGGAATAGCGTATGTTGGGGAAGGGGTGGGGTATTTTGGTGATGATGATCGGGGACAGGCGCTTCGGATCCACCGGATCTGCTCCGATGCGGGGGATCGTGACAGGCACCTCCGGGGACTGAAGGCGGCCCTCCTCCGTAGCGGACACCACGGTGGGAGCATCGACCGGCAGTTCTACAGGGCCACTACTAAAAGACGGGAGGAGCTTCTTCTTCGTCGGGACAGGCACTCGGGGGCCAACAGAGTCCCTCTAGTCGCGAGTTTCTTCCCAGGGGCGGAGAAGCTGCGGAAGGTGATTAGAAGTCTCCAACATTTCCTCAGTGAGGACGAGCGCCTCTCTCGTGCACTTCCGGCTCCTCCTGTCCTCGCCTTCCGCCAACCACCTAACCTGAGGAGTCTGCTGGTCCGCAGCAAATTCCCCGACCACCACCCCACGGAGGACGGCAGCATGCAACCCTGTAAGGCGGCGCGGTGTTCCACGTGCGCGATCATCTGCACGGAGACGACGATTACCAGGGGCCAAACCGTACACCACGTCAGAGGCAAGCATACCTGCCATTCCAGAGATTTGGTATATCTCATCAGGTGCCGCAGAGGATGCCCTGACGCTTGGTACATCGGAGAGACTTGTCAGCGACTCCGCCAACGGATGAACGGGCACCGCGCCACCATCAGAAACCTGTCGCCCCTCCCAGTCAGCGAACACTTCAACCTGTCTGACCACTCACCCGCTGACATGCTCGTGAGCGTGCTGAGGGGCGGGTTGCACGACCTCCACCAACGTCGGGTTATGGAGCAGAGACTCATCATCAGGTTTGGCACGCAGCACACCGGGCTCAACAGAGACACGGGCTTCATGGCTCACTACCGTTGAGCCCGCCCTTTTCTGTGGCACGGGTTCCCCATGTTCTCTGCGGTGTGGACGGTCCTTCTACGGGGGTGAGCACATGTCCACTCCTGCTTTTCTCGGGGGACTTGCGTTGCACGAGCCTCCGCCAGTCCCCTATTTAAACCCTACGCCTGCCAGTCCTGTACCACTTGGCCTGAAGAAGGAGGATCCCCTCCGAAAGCTCGCCTACGAATGCTCTAGAAGCCTACGACTGCTCTAGTAACGGCCCTCTTCAGGGCCCACTTCTCTCACGAGAGAATACAATTGGTCAGACTCCGGTCGTTTTTTTCTGTTTTCTTTTTTTCCAGGTGAACTTTGTATAGTCTGACACCGGCTCCTTACCTCTACGGGGAAGAGTAGATGAAGGGCGGGGAGAAGGAAAGGAAGATGAAGGTTCTTAAATGATAGGAAACAGCGTTCACAATTTATTAAAATTTATTGTTACTAACTATACGAGAACAAAAAGCACGATGGCAGACCCGAACCCCATGGTCAGTCTAATGATGTCATGAATGACGTCAGAAGAAAAAATGCATTGATTGTAAAGAACACAAAGAGGAGAAAAGAGATCCTCGTCTAAAAATAGTCCTCGAAGCAAAGCAGGCTTCTTCACCAGTGCAGAGTGCAGAAGGCGAAAACAGCGGAGGGCGAGAACATCGCAACAGGAAAGGGGTGGGGCGAAACAATAGAAGCCAGCACGTGGGCGGAAACTAACCCTTAAAGAACAACACTGATGATAGGTCAAGGTCTCACAAAAGTGCACCTTGTCACAAAAGGATGAACCAGCATAGACCATGGAAGAATCTGGAGTAGACCTTGGTAGGTTACCATCCTCAGTCAAACCTAAGCGGGCCTAGGTCTTCATGATGAAAAGATTTTTGCCAGGAACCCAGAATACAAACGATTTTATGCTAGTTAACATGGACCAATACGGAAACCGGCACAACATATCAAAGAATGGAAAGAATTGCCAACTCAAGGGATTGGCGTATGTGATGAGAGCACCCTTCCTCACTTGTTGGTGTCTTGCCATATTGTTGCTTATTAACCAGTGGGGTGGGTTAGTGTGGCTGCCAACCCTGCTAGGATAGTGTGAGGTGGTCTGCCCTTATGATTGCAGTAGAATGCACCATGTTCATTCACGATTTATGAGAGGCGAGTGATGAAGGAACACTGACACTTGCCTGGTGTATAAATTAATCAATAAAGTGCTTTGCGAATCCAAGCTGAGATTAATCACAGAACGACTAGAGAATTGTGATTAGCCAATCAACATGGGACATTGGAGTTCGTCTAATGACGGTGTTCGGTTGGTGGATTGATCAGAACTGAACTGAAGACAACATGCGATTGAATAAGTACTTATATAGCCGATCAGTAATTGGCCCTCTGTTTGAGATTACGACTGAAGACACCCTACATGTGTTGTGATTGGACAGAAAAATCTGAGGATTTTGGGCGCCAGGGTAAAACCCCTGCAGATCCCGTAGTGGGCGCGCGAGTGCAGTTTTCCTAAGACAGCCACCGTATGTGTGCGTGGAAGCGCCCTGTCTGAAATCCACGTGGCACAAGGCGTTCTACATCGAGAGCCCGTCCCATGAAGAAAAGTTTGACTACCTCTGAAGAGAGCCACGACTGCAAAAGACAGAACTTAAGTATCGTCTCCTCTCCACATCACGAAGCTTCTCTCGACGAAAGCGGAGTTTGCCTCACCCCTACCACTGAGAAAGACGAACGTCTGCTTTCTCCACGTGCTCCGCCATTGTGAGCGTCGTCGTCTTCGATTCACCTTCTCCCCAGAAACGTCTGCGCCAGCACCCAGAGTTTTGCCCCAGTCGTCTCGTTCCACAGAAGGATTACCAACGCCTGCAGACATAAGCAAGAGAATTCACCCCTCGACTGACCAGTCCACTGGGTGGAGAAAATTCCAGTGTTCTTAATTCATTGTGGTGTGAAGGTGCCTGGCGGTGCACCGGTTTCCCCCTTCCCTCTCCCTCCCCCTCCACATGCGTTTGTCACATCCACCGTCGAACTCAACTAAAGAGACCGCTGATTGGCTGAACCTGCACCTTCGTCAGTTAAGTATCATTTCATTGGGTTTGGCGAACCACCTTTATTTTACCTGGGGAATTAGAATCAGTATACTTATTGTTGCATAGTTATTATTATTAGTATCCAAATTACTGCTTACAGTGCTCTCTTAGGATTTTGATTTTGAAGAAATTAAAGTATTTTGACTATTATCTGCGTCCTCACCAGACCTGTTTACCTCACTTTTAACCATCAGTACAAACTTTGAAATCAGTAAGATTACATTTTGCATCAGTACAATCCTAAGCGCAGATTTTTTTTTACGGCTCGCATGCAGTATTGCAAAAAATACAAACCTCAGACCTGCCTGCCTCGCCTCCTTCCAACCCCCCCCCCCCCCCCCCCCCCCCAAGGCCAAATCGGGAGATTCTGAAAAACAGGCCTGGGTCCAGGGAGGGGGTTACAGTGCGCAGCCAAAACGTGATAAGGGGGGGGGGGGGGGGGGGGGAAGCAAGCCTATCATTCAGCGTGGCTGAGACTAGTGGATATAGTCTCAGCAACAGGTTGGTCACGTGATAGCCTTAATTCTTCCATAACATGCATACCACCGTTCTGAACACAAAGTCTCAGCCACGCTGAATGGCATATCACATCGTCAGTGTATTCCTCCGCTTGTTGTGATACACTCGATACTGGCAGCCATGTTTTTCGTCAATTCATTTTCTAAACATCGATTTCCCATAAATGTAAAACTTGTATGCGGTAAAATTCGAATCACAAGAGTGTAATATTGTGAACTCTACTAAGTATAAGGACTTTGAATACAACAGCAATAGTTATACTTCATTTAGCGAGTAAGGCAACCTATCCCGTCTGCATAATCTTTTCGACCGATACACACAGAAAGTGAGAAACCCGCTGAGTGCTATTGCTGATGAGGAATCATTAATTTAATGTATGCTTAGAAGGATTAAACTAAGAAAAACTGCTTCTGAGCTATCCGATAATATCGAACTTCGGAATCGGACGGATTCCTACAGAAGAAACTTCCACTCGACACAACACAACACAGACACAGACGGAATGTAGGTTAAATCGCTTACTGACTCCATCAGTCGATACACGAATGATCGAAGTAGAGCTCGTCAAACAGTGTGAAGGCAGTTAGACCACAGGTTCCGGCCAGAAAGCATTTACTTGCGAGAGTATAACCATAGATTCACGAAACCAGCCCGGAGCCATAGGAATTCTTTTCGCTGCGTTTATAGTAGGTCGAAAGATTGCGTGAATTACTATACACAATCGCACGTGCTCAAGGCAGTTTGCAACCTTTTGACGACGTTCGCGCTAAAAGTAGTTCTCAAATGATTTCCTGAAAATCTCATAGATTAGTTTTATTAGAACACCACATTTGTGTTTATCTATCGGGATAAATAATTGGAGAGAAATAGAATCGTCTCTTTTTACTCTCAA
Source organism: Theodoxus fluviatilis (assembly GCA_034096865.1). Taxonomy (NCBI): domain Eukaryota; kingdom Metazoa; phylum Mollusca; class Gastropoda; order Cycloneritida; family Neritidae; genus Theodoxus; species Theodoxus fluviatilis. The sequence continues at coordinate 5,755 of JAWQFJ010031290.1, forward strand.
TGGTCTTTTGATCATGTTGAATTTTGATTGGTAAAATCATTGGAATGTGGAGCCAAAGTCACGTGACCAACCTGTGTCAGAGATACTATGATCTCTGTGTTCAGAATGCGAGCCTATAAGATCGCTTGGAGCTCAGCCGAAACGTGAGAGTGGGGGCGGGGGGGGGGGGGGGGGGGGGGGGAGCCTATAGGAGCGCTCGGAGCTCAGCGGAAACGTGAGAGCGGGGGGGAACCCTAACGGAAGGCGTACTCAGCCTACGCGTCTAAAACCCCATTTTTCGTAGGTTCTGTTCATCGAAATCGGGAGAATTAAAAAATTCAAAGCCAAATCGGGAGAATCGGGAGAATTATCGGAAGGTCGGGAGAAGCACGCCTAAATCGGGAGTCTCCCGCTTTTGTCGGGAGAGTAGGCAGGTCTGAAACCTGTTTCTGGCAGTGTTTTTGACCAATCAATGATGAGAATGTGTCAAGAGAGGGAACATAATTATTCAGTTTCTGGCATCCTGATTCAGATTCTTCTGTCTGAGGCTGTTTCCGGCAGTGTTTTTGACCAATCAACAATGAGAATGTGTCAAGAGAGGGAACATAACTATTCAGTTTCTGGCATCCTGATTCAGATTCTTCGGTCTGAGGCTGTCAGTGTAGCAAGATTTCAGAGTTTTCAGATCTTCCTGCTTCAACTTTGCCACAGCTTCAACAGCAGAACTCTTATTCTTCAGAATAAGGAGGCTTTCAAGTGTCTCACTGGACAAGCTGGATCTCTGAGGAGTTTTGTTCTTTCTTACACAAGAAAAAATTCTCTCACAGTGGGCAGAGCTGTGTGGAATCGTCAAAATACCTCGCATGACAAGAGAAAGTTCAGTGAACTCGCTGCGGTGTTGACTGATGTTGACCCAAGTTCTGTCCACTCTATCAGATTTGAATGCAGAAACATCAGCTATCTGGTACAAAGCAAATTGCTCTAAAATCAGATCAACATCAGCTCCATGGGGCAGGAGACATGGGAACCTTGTAATGAAGTATTTGACACTGTCAAATTTCACTTTATCCTTCTTGTCTGGATCTACTACTTCAGCGTGGAACAGAAGTGGGTCTGGCTTGGGCTTTTCAAGAGGCTGCTTCTTCTTTCCACTGGCTGTTGAGGTCTGGTTCTTTCCACTGGCTGTTGAGGTCTGGTTCTTTCCACTGGCTGTTGAGGTCTGGTTCTTTCCACTGGCTGTTGAGGTCTGGTTCTTTCCACTGGCTGCTGAGGTCTGGTTCTTTCCACTGGCTGTTGAGGTCTGGTTCTTTCCACTGGCTATGGAGGTTGGTTCCGTTCCTCTGCTAGTGCCCTGTTGCATTTCACTGTCTGTGCTCTGCGTCTGTTCATTGTCTATTGTGCTCCCTGGAACTGTTGGGTCAGCAGTGTGAGGCAAATGCGACTTTAGGTAGGTCATCAGGGCAATGTAGTAGTTCTTTGCAGTTTCCCGAAACTCTTTCACTCTCTGGTCCCTCAGGTGATTTTCTTCTTTCTGTTGGATGAAGGTTTCAGCCGCGTCTCCAATCATCACACTGTCTCTCTGAATCTTTGTGTTATGAAAGTCAATGTCTTCAACTGGCACACTTTCAGGCATGGCACCAGGAAGCACGAACTTTATCAGAATCTGCTTCATCAAGTTCTGCAGTTCCTCTCTCATCTTGTGGATCAGGGGCTGCTCACTCTGAAGCTTCAAGAGGAATGGCTCCAGGGTTTTCACAACATAGAGTAGGAAGACACAGTACAGGTAATTGGTGGGTGATCTCACAAATGACAAGATGGCATCCACCTTGGAGGTGGCATAGGAACTGCATGGGTTCTTCTCTTGACCTTGCTCCTCCTTGAAGAAGTGTTTCAGTGGATCCCATGAGTCAACTAGACGCTGTACACACCTGTAACACCACAAAAAATGACAGTCTTCTTTATCTGAATCAATATGGGCAGAAGGAAAATATGAGCAAACTAAATGCATAAAGGGAGTCTAGGACAGATAAAAATTGGGGAAAACTATACAAACCTTCCAATGCTGAGCCAACGTGTGGGAACATGACGCAGGATTTCGTTCTGCTTTTCCTCGTCATACAGGAGTTAGGTGCCTTTGAATCTCCTCTGCCTGCAGACAATGTTAAAGTGTTAAGAGCCATGAGGAAAAAAGTTTTCAATTGTACAGACAAGGCAACAAAAACAGAAGTACAATAGTTAACAGCAGGATGGCATGCACTAAACAGAGGTTACCTCTCAATTACCTCCCTTGAACTGCTGATTTTGTATCTTCTGTCTTTCTGTAATTAGTGCTGAGCTCTTACAAGGAGCAAAATTATTATTATTTTGCAAAATGTATGCATGGCCATGTTAATAACAATAATAACTGTGAAACTAACCTCTCTGTACTTTTCTCCAGGTAGTGATAGATGTCCACAAGCGCCGTCTCGATGGGTGGCAGAAGCTCGGCAGCATGTTTAGCAGCGTTGTGAACAATATGCAAAGTACAACCAGCCAAGAATATATCCGGCTGAGTCTTCTGTGCAAAGGCAAACACACCCTTGTGGCGGCCGGTCATGACATTCCCATTATCACATCCCAATGCCAGACATCTCTTCCATGACACAAGCCTGCTGCTCAGTTCCTTGTCCAGGATTTGAAATATGTTCTCTCCTGAAACACACAATTACAACATAATCCTATCAACAGTGTTATACACACTTTTGTTATCAGGAGGTAACCACACCTCAGACTCAAATTTAACGAGGTTTTCATACCTCCAGCCCAATTTGTAAAGGGTTTTCATACCTCCAGATTTTTTCTGTAAGTGTTATCTGATTTGACTTTTCGATACTACAAAACAGCAATATCAATTGCATCGATATTCAATGTTTGTTCAATCTGATTGGACCGGTACAAAACTGGGTCGACGTTTTGTGAATAGGCCTTGTTCGCAGCAACAACTTACAAGTGTCTGTGAAATAGGACGGTGTACGATGAGATTTTACCCTGGCAGTAGACTACAAAATAAGTTTATTTCAGACCTTTCTTGGTGATACGTTTTACTGAAAATGGTTTGTGTAATGACACTCTTTCTTAAACTATTCTTACGTTTTCCTCGTGATTCTTTGCGTTTTAACACCCTTTTACATAAATATTTTTTACATAATTTCGAATTTTTTACGTGAAAAACGCAAGATCTTACGTGATGTTTAACACTGTATTAAAATCCTTCACACGCACAAACATTACTTGATAACAAGTTAGCTTATCTAATAGGACAGTACTGAAAATGTATTTATATGAATGATTTATGCAAACTTACCGGTAGCTCGCCCGTCACAAATTGCCACTGCAAGAAGGTCGCTCTGCACCAAGCCTGAATCAGGGTCAATGGTTCGTACAACAATTGGGTACTGCTTTTCCTTGTCCGATGAGCCATCAGTTGAAACGGAAAATGGGCTACATTTCATCCGGTCACCAATTCCCTGGGTGTCAAGACGAGCGAGTGTCTTTATCATAGCCGTTGCCTTGTTGCGACAACACTGGATCCCTGCAAAAATATGTCAAAGTGTTGCTCAGACAGAAAAACCCTGTCACTCAAATCAAATCAAGTTTATTGCTTTAGGTCCAGTCAACCATGAAAGGTCATATCAGGACCATGAGCCTCCCGATGTGAACACTATCCAGAATGGTGCCATAAAAATGGAACAAGAAGGGCAAAGCCCATACGACTCACATGCTTGGCCTTGACCTTCATATGACCTTGACCTTCAGGTGACCTTCAAGGTCAAGGTCAAACAACTAATCCTACCAATGACCAACCTACCAAGGTCAAGGTCATCCAAGGTCATGCAACACAAAGCTGTTAATTCAAGACATAGGAAGCACAATGGTGCTTATTGGCACTTTCTACCATGAGATATAGTCACTTTTAGTGGTTCACTACCCCATTTTGGTCACATTTCATAAGGGTCAAAGTGACCTTGACCTTGATGATATGTGAACAAATGTGTCTCATGATGAAAGTATAACATGTGCCCCACATAATTATTAAGTTTGAAACAGTTATCTGCCATAGTTCAGGGTCAAGGTCACTTCAAAATATGTATACAATCCAACTTTGAAGAGCTCCTGTGACCTTGACCTTGAAGCAAGGTCAACCAAACTGGTATCAAAAGATAGGGCTTGCTTTGACCTATATACCACTTGTAGCTAAGGTCACTATTCTCAATAATGTGGGAGAAAATTGGGAAAATGTGAAAAATGACTTTTTTGAGACAACATTTATGGCTCCTGTGACCTTGACCTTGAAGCAAGGTCAAGTCACTATGTATGTTTTTTGAGGCCTTGTCATCATACACCATCATGCCACATTTGGTGTTGATAGACTTAATAGTGTCCGAGAAAAATCCAACGTTTAAGTTTTTTACGCCCGGACGGACGGACGGACGCCCGGACGCCCGGACGGACGGACGGACGGACGAAACGGCTCAGTACATAGACTCACTTTTGCTTCGCATGTGAGTCAAAGATTGAAGGTAAGCAGCCAGACTGTCACTTTACAATAAATGAGGGACATGCTGAGGACGCTGCGCCTTCCCGCTAGTTTATCGAACCCCAGCTTTAAAAAAAAACAAAAAAGAATACAATAACAAACATACAATATCATACACAAAAGCATACACAAAAAGTGTATGGATAACTAAGATAATAACTTATCATCTTCCACACATAGTGACAACTTGGCTGCAACGTCCAATAGTAGACACACCATGGACAGTGCACACATAAGGTGGTCTCGAGATAATTTGGGAAAAAGACAGATTGTAGAACCTGAACATAGAAAATGAAAAAGTAAGAAAAGACAAAGGAAGCAAGATAGGAAAGGGGAACCAAGTAAAGCTCCTGTGGTTCCAAGAACAGGAGGGGCCTTTAATTTAATAACCGCAGTGCCCCACTGCGGGGACCCTGTCACTGGAGCAGAAATGGTCGAAGTCAGAAACATTCGCGGACACTGTACCCCAGTTTCAAATCTCGGCATCTCTCACGAGAACGGACATTTATAAACGTCGTTTAGCTTTAGAGGCTTGTTCAGGAGTACGAAGCGCTGCATGAGCGCTTAATATTGGCAATTGAGCGCTCTTTGCTTCTCCTGAACACCTACAGATTTAGTGCAGCGCTTCACTTGTTAAAGGGGAGGTAAATCTTTTGCGCCCCATGTTGTGTTGATAGACGCTAAGAAAGTGTTTTCTTTGCCACATACGTCGTTTATGCACGTTTAAATGTATTCTGCATGAATAAAGTCCACTACTGTGTCATCCTTACTTGCCATTACTCGCGCATACAGAGCGCTTGGGGCTAATAAAGCCCGTTCCAGTCCCAAAATGATGTTTCTGAGGGTTATTTTACGCATCGACGGCCAGTGCGGGATCAAAGACGCCATTTTGAAAATCGTCTGAATCATCTAGGATCGGTGATGCACAGCTCTGGCTCAGCGCTGAGTGAATCATGCCCCAAAATTGCTGTTCAGGAGTTAATCACATGCAGCGCTGCGCCTCCTGCCCCGAGTTGCGCAGTGGCGGCGCTTTAAAGCGCTGGACGGGAGCAGCGCTTGCGCCGAGAAACGCTTTGCTAAATTTCCCGCTCATCACTGCTTGAAAGCGGTGATGAGCATTTCAAAACTGGGGTACAGTGTCCGCGAATGTTTCCGACTTCGACTCATTCAGTGTCACTGGAAGCGAGCTAAAACAATAACATGTAAAAATTAAAACAATAGTACACAATATCTCACATACCTGCGGCAATTTTGCTGTCGGTGAAGGTTGCCTTGAACGCAGCTGAGAGTCGGTCAGCAGAGGCAATTGAAAGGTTCCCTCCGCAATCATGAAGCACACCATACTCTCCGCACGTGTGATCTTCAATGCCAGTTTTTCATTTTCGGCTTCTTCTGTTTTCTTATCTTTCACTTTGAAAAAGTTCGTTATTTGTGGCGTGCCGGCTTTCTTCTCGCTCATTCGTTTGTGATCACTGCCGTTCGTGTGTCTTTTTATGTCATTTGCACCGCCGTGCGCAATGCTGAAATGAGAGTCACACGTGGTGCAGTGGGCGAAGGTATCCCCACGATTCGAAGCAACGATAGCTGGAAAATCGTGGTGGTATTGTGACTTGTACTTTTGTGAGTAGTTTCTTCTTCAGCTTCTTTTGCGCAGGGCCAAGTCTTTCGTCCGCCGTCCCGCCGCCCTCGTCTTCGTCAGTCTCAATTGTACGCTTGGTCTTGCGATTGTCTGCCGCCATGTTTGATGAAAAACGCGCTTCTTTCTCGTCGTTAATTGGTCAAATGAAACAATGGATTCCCTCCCTTGGACAATTTGTCATGATTGATTGATCTCCCTTGACCGAACTCTACCACACACACACAAGAATGCAGCCGGAGAACGTGAATGAAATTCGTACGATTTAAGAGGCAGTCTCCGTAAAAAGTGTGCTCATTTCCGTACAAGCGCAAAACTAGTCTTATTTCTGTTTTTTCCCCGCAAAAATCGTACACTAAACAGGTCTGCCTCACCGTCATTTCAGTCTTGTTCCATCGTTGATTGATGATTGTGTGAGAAGAGTTGCGAGTGGGCAGTGTGAAGTTAACCCCTAGATTAATTCATTCATAAACGACCCGAATTAGAAATAAGCTAACTCGTAACAGCGTAGAAACCATTCAGCGTGGCTGAGACTATAGTGCATATAGTACCAGCGACAGGTTGGTCACGGGATAGCCTTAATTCTTCCATAACATGCATACCACCATTCTGAACACTGAGTCTCAGCCACGCTGAATGGCATACCACATCGTTGAGTGTATTCCTCTGCTTGTTGTGATACACTCGATACTGGTAGCCATCTTTTCGTCAATTCACTTTTTAAACATCGATTTCCCATAAATGTAAAACTTGTATGCGGTAAAATTCGAATCACAAGAGTGTAATATTGTGAACTCTACTAATTATAAGGACTTTGAATACAACAGCAACAATAATACTTCATTGTGCGAGTAAGGCAACCAATCCCATCTGCATAATGATAATCTTTTGGACCGATAGTACGATACGCCCAGAAACCCGCTGAGTGCTTGTACTGATGAGGAATCATTAATTTAATGTATGCTTAGAAGGATTAAACTTAGAAAAACTGCTTCTGAGCTCTCCGATGATATCGAACTTCGGAATCGGACGGATTCCTACAGAAGAAACTTCCACTCGATCAACGTTCAACACAGACAACAATGAGTAAAATCTTCCTTCTACTTCTAGATCAGTCGATACACGAATGATCGATGTGTGGACTCAGCAGGTCGTCAAACAGTGTGAAGGCAGTTGGACCACAGGTTCCAGCCAGAAAGCATTTACTTGTGAGAGTATAACCATAGATTCACGAAACCAGCCCGGAGCCATAGGAATCCTTTTCGATGCGTTTATACTAGATCCAAAGATTGCGTGTATTTACAAGCGCACGTGCTGGAGGCAGTTTGCAACCTTATAGACGATGTTCGCGCTAAAAGTAGTTCTCAAATGATTTCCTGAAAATCTCATAGATTAGTTTTATTAGTACACCAAATTTGTGTTTATCTATCGGGATAAATAATTGGAGTGAAATAGAATCGTCTCTTTTTACTCTCAATGGTCTTTTGATCAAGCTGAATTTTGATTGGTAAAGTCATTGGAATGTGGAGCCGAAGTCACGTGACCAACCTGTGTCAGAGATACTATATCTCTGTGTTCAGAATGCGTAGAAACATGGGCCAATGAAAAATATTCAAATCACTGGCTAGCATATGATATACATACTCCCAGAGAATTCACCACTGCACTAAAGTTAAGAACTAACACCTATCCTACCAGGGAAACCATAAACAGGACTCACACAATACCAGACGTTCAATGTTGATGCTGTGCTATGACAATAGAGACAATTGGGCATATATCGGGTGCATGTCCAGCCATGAAAAAACTAAGAATTAAAAGACATGATATATATATGTAATATCATCAAGAAAAAAGCACAAGCGGCAGGTTGGACAGTTGAGACTGAGCCAATCTTCACAGTGGAAGGTAGAAAATATAAACCAGACCTGATTTTGAATAAAAACAACAAAATGGTAATCATTGACCCTCCTGTAATATGGGATAAGAATATGGATACTATGAGAAAAGCCAAAGAAGAAAAAGAACAAAAATACTCAGTGTTAAAGGAACATGTTAAAGCACAATATCCTGAACATGAAATCCACATCTTTGGTCTGCCAATTGGAGCCAGAGGTGGTTGGATAAGTGAAAATAAGGTTAAAAAAACCAAGATGTGGCTCACCAGAAGCATACGAAGGGCTTCGAAAAAAGAGCATCAAAAGGGGTGAAGTCATTTGACTTCCGTGTTGGAGATTTCGTCTACAAGAGAAATTTAAAAGATGCAGGCCGTAAAGGTGCCACTCTCAATCCTCTATGGACTGGTCCCTACAGGTGAGCAATGCTTCTGAAGTAAAAAATAAATCATAAGCCACAATAATAACAAGCAATAAAATGATATAAATGGATCAATGGCTGTATATAATATACAGATGTCGGCTTGATTCTTTAGTGTGAAATAGTTATTAGTGTACTAATTTTCATTTGATGACTTTTTTATGCCCAGGATTGTCTCAATGGATGCCAACCAGCGAGCGGAGTTGGTGCGCCATGATGCAACTAAATCGTTAGCCAGAAAATATTCACGGAAGCAACTAAAACCTGTGAGGTTTCGACCTGGTGAGGAAGAAGTCCTACTCCAACCACCAGAGTGTCCCAAGCCAAACACCACACCACCCCAACCACCGTCCCACCCCAACCACCAAAGCGCCCCACCCCAACCACCAGAGAGCCCCACCCCAACCACCAAAGAGTCCCACCCCAGCCACCGAAGAGTCCCACCCCAACCACCAGAGAGTTCCACCCCAACTACTATGGACTTGACCTTGATGTTTCTGCTGACCTTTTAGCTGCAAATTATACGTGGAACAACTATTTCAACAATGCCACAGAGAAGCCAGTCACCTCTATGACGAAGCTGATCCAAGGGCGTGAGACCCTTTCTGAGAAACTCGAAACAGTCATGTGCGCAGTTCAAGCCCACCCAACAGCAAAGGACTTCTTGGAAAAGAATGTCGGAGACATAAAGCGGCGATTCGATGTGACTCTGGTGACCGCATGTGTCAACATGTACGCACATGAACATGGGTGCAAGGCACTAGATATCATCGAAACCTTGAAGCCATCCCCTTCCCATCTGCCCTCGATGTTCACATATCCACCAAGCCGGAAGACCACAACAACAACAACAACAAATCTTGTATGAAATCAAGTCACTGTAGGTGATTTTGATGTTCAAATATATACAATCTGTAAATGCGCGACGTTTACTCTGCCTGCATGCGTGTGGGGTACGTTAGCTCGAGTGAAGATGCGGCCTTGTGAGCGGGAAACCGCAAGGGTTTAACACGCGGACAGATAACCAGACGGACAAATTGACTCAAGTCACTTCAACACTCGATCACAAACTTTACTCCAACAAAGAGTGCAAGAAACATCATTCACTTCAGCAAAGCTACAGACAGCTCACTTCAAACGTTACAGACACTAGTATGCACATGTGCCCATCTATGTAACTATCAACTGTACTTTGCATGATTTGAATGTGTTCACATTAACCAGTCCGCAGAATATGTAATTGTTTTGACTTATTGTCCAATTCCTATAAGGGCTTTCATTGATTGTGAGCAGCAATATTTTCATCTTGTATTTTGATCCTTGTGTATGTATGAATAAACCAATGTTTAAAGCAACAAATCTTGTATTCGTGTTTCTTTCTGTTTGTGTGCTTTAAACTAATCAGGGAATAAGCCAAAAAATGACCCCCCATTTCAGGGAATAAGCTAAATCCATGATTATTTTAGGGAATAAGCTTACTCCCCAATTGAAACAGGGAATAAGCCTATTCCCTTAAAATTTCAGGGATTAAGCTTATTCCCTAAATTTTCTTATTCCCTGTAACAGATATACTGAGTATGACAAAGGGACATACCTGGTGTGATAAGGACAATACACCAGCCTCATTTGCTTTTCTCGACTCTTTCGTGTCCCTAGTACAAAATGAGGCAATCTACCGATCAGGTGTACCTGTGCTCGAAATATCACAAGAAATCATATTTTCTCTGTTGTCTTTTTGGTAAGATGGAGGAAGGAAATATGCATTGGTGCCTATGACCATCAGATCACAACGGACCTACTCGCCAAAAAGTGTCAAAATTTCTCAAATCGTTTTCAAACACTTACACATGAAATATATGTTGATCACAAAATATTAGATGTACACTGACAGCAATGAACTTTTATGTATTTGCTTAAGGTTAAAGAAAACCAAGATGTGGCTCACCAGAAGCATAAGAAGATCTTCGAAAAAAAAAAGCATCAAAAGGGGTGAAGTCATTTGACTTCAGTATGGAACTTAACTTTGCATTGATTATGTAGGGAATAGGTTGTATTAGTGTTTGAGCAACTGTCTACTCAGTTATTGCGTGTCTATGATGCAAAAAAGGCCACTTTTTAATGGTCACGTGACCTTAAAAAAATTTGCCTCTGCCAACAAGCGGATGTAAACAGTAGGCCTGCCGAGACAATCACTAATGTAGGCCTAGTTCGGAGACGGAATGAACTTTTGTAGGAGATATGTACAGTAAGAGTAAGACTTTATGGTACTATTTTTACGGAAGGAAAAAAAAATACATCAACACTAAATTTCGGAAACTCACTTTTTTTTAAATAGTGGGGTTTGGTGTAACAGTAAAGATAGATGCATGCCAGCACCAGTTATTAATGTAGTCCTTATACCCTGCTAAGTCTGATCTTATGAAACTTTGGTTTTCAGTGGACGAAACCTACACCCAACTCAAGAACAATCCCTATAAGTACCCTGAGATAGAAGATGTGGCTGTTGTTGAGGCCTCATTTGTCTTCAAAGCAGGCCTGGATGTCATGCCATTCAGCAATGATGGGAGAATTTGGAGTGTACCAGCAGCCAGACAGATCTCGGACATTTATGACAGACTGTGGGCTCAAGCTATTATGTAATTGGTGTGTGATTTTCCAAAGCAGAACTTTTGAGCAAGGAAATGCTGATTGAATGAAATGTTTTTCTGTGCCATTACCCTGTGTAACAAGCCAACATGAATGGCAACAACTACTGTGGTGAGGAATGATGTAACGCTATGTCGTTATTAGAAAATGTATTATGTAATAAATACAAAATCATATTTCACATTTTCAAGTCTTTGAATTATTTTAGTTACGTTCCGTGTTTCGTGCTGATTCCATTGATACCAAAACCATTTTTGTAGGTGAAGTAGAACAGAAGTTATGAAAAATGCAAAAGTAGCATATTATGCGTATTGGTGTGCATCTGTTCAGCCCTTAGTCAAATCGCATGTTTTCCAGTTTTTGAAAGATGATTTCATATATTTCCTAACATCAGGTCCCTTTCAAAAACATTAGGCTTGTTGTATGTTTCCAGTAGAAGGAAACAAATGGAAAATGACACAAAGCATGCAATTGGTTGCTTTAGTGTTGACCTTCAACGTTGCCTAATTTGCTAATTTGTAAAATGGCCAAAAAGCGCGTACCAAAATTAAATGATTAAAAAATCATAACTTTGGTTCTAATTGACCTACACAAATGATGTTAGTACCAACTACTACCATTGGAATCAAAATAACAAGATCTGTCATGAAATAATAACATAAACATTAATATCCAAACTTCAAAAATCACTTTGTTGTACCTGCTTCTACAAACTTTTCATGACCCCAGAGCTTATCAAGCACACAAAGAAAGAGACAAATAGATATGCCCCTGCAGCCATCCGTCAGAAGCGGACATCTGGGATTCCATTTTCCCCTCGATCCATGTTTGCCATGTGGAAACCAGTGACTGAAACAGAAATTTCTACTTTTTTCACCATCCTCCTCCACATGGGCATTGTCCAGTTGCCAAGCATCATGGACTGCTGGTCAGTGTCTGCTTGTTTGAAATGTGACTTTGCCAGATCACTTATGAAGAGGGACAGGTTTCTGACCATTTTGGCATTTCTTCACCTGAATGACAACCAGCTCAATGTGCTTGCTGGCACAGATGGGCATGATCCTCTTCATAAGGTGAGGCCTTTGGTGGACCATCTCAACAAGGTGTTCTCTTCCATCTACCTGCCATCTGAGAACATTTGTGTGGATGAAGCCATTTGTCCATGGAAGGGTAGAGGAGGCCACAAAGTCTGTATGAAGGACAAGCCATACAAGTGAGGTGTCAAACTCTTTGAGCTGTGTGACAGCAAGAATAGCTTTGTGTGGAAAGTTGAGGTGATGTCCTCAGTTCCAGGACTGAGCAACAAGCCCACAGATGTGTGCCTGCGACTGTCTGAGCCTCTCCTTGGAAAGGGTTACACCTTATATGCAGACAATTACTACACCTGCCCTGCCATGGCCGAAGCTCTCCTTGCAGAGGATACTGCACTTGTCGGAACTGTGCATCCCAACCGCACCGGCATGCCCGTTGAGCTCAAGACCCAAAGGCTTGCCAGGGGAGAGATGGTGTGGATGAAGAAGGATCAGCTGGTGGCCCTCAAGTGAGACAAGAGGAATGTGATGATGCTGTCCACCAAACACAAACCCACCATTGAGGAGGTTCAGACCAGGACTGGGAGGAAGACCAAGCCAAACATTGTGATGGACTACTCCAAGAACAAGTCTGGCGTTGACAGGAGTGACCAGATGCTGGCCTACCTGCCCCTCAACAGAAAGTCACTGAAGTGGTGGAAGAAACTAGCTTTTCACCTCTTCACTCTCATCATCATACAGTCCCACTGCCTCTACAATATCCACCAGAGGGCCCACAGACAGAGGCCACTGCAACTGCACAGGTTTGTCAAGACCCTCTGCAATTCCCTGGCAACCATCACCATGGAACCTGAGGAGGAGGAACCCCAACCTGGACCATCCTTACTATCAAAGACTGTTGTTTGGATTGCAATACATTTTGTAATCTGTTCAGCCGTTTTTATTTATTTGTTTATTTTCTATTTTGTTCACAATCACAATTTTATTGTAATTTTTTTCCAAAATAAAAATTCCAAAAAGCAGAATTTGACCAATGAAGTCATTCACCATTTATTCCCAAAACCAACCTGATCGCCAATTCAAAGTAATTTCAATGCAGAGAATGTTGCCTCCCTTGATTTTATTCCAAGGAAGTTAAAAACACAATAGATGTAATACAAAACAATAAAAAAAATTAAAAAGCGAAACGCTCAGGTCAGCGGTTTTTATTTATGGTACACTTTGCTTTATCTTTGAACATCTGGCCTTAAAAAAACGGTTTTTTATGTCTGCAAATGCAGCCATTGGCATGAAGTGTTACATTTTCTGTATGCAGGAAGAACTTTACATGTATATATATGGAATCATCTGTTTAATAGATGCAACATGTTCATGTCAACTTATATATATATATATATATATATATATATATATATTTTTTTTTTTCTTTCTTTTTTTTTTTAGGTCCACTTTGCTGATCTGAGCGTTGTGCTACTTCCCGTGTGCTTTAGGACATTTTTGTCGTAAGTATAAAGTCTCGATGGATAGCTTTGGGGTGGCTGCAATAGTTATGACCTAGATATGTTGCAGGGAATAAGAACATTTAGGGAATAAGCTTAATCCCTGAAATTTTAAGGGAATAGGGTTATTCCCTGTTTCAACTGGGGAGGAAGCTTATTCCCTAAAACAATCAGGGATTTAGCTTATTCCCTGAAATGGGAGGTCTTTTTTTTTGCTTATTCCCTGATTAGTTTGAAACACACAAACAGAAAGACATTTTACATAAATAAATTCAATGTCAGTGAGCTTTGATCACTCTTTAAAACACCTTTTGCTTGGAAATGAGTTCTTTCTTGACTTTTACTCACTCTATTGATAAATACAGAATGATTTCGTGAACTGTTGTCTGTGTTTGTGTTTTGATTTTTCCTCGGGCAGATTCAGTTCAATTGAAAAAGTCAGTCTAGTCTGTGATTCATATCAAGCAACATGGACGCGAAAGAACAAGCATTTCTTGAGGAAGTGCTAAAAAATAAGGAGAAAGCAAATAGATTACTTATGACCAGAGATGAGTACCACAGAGGATAGTAAGTATTTGGCAGAATCATAGTCCGGCCTGCACTGTCCTCATTAATGTCAATAAAATATGGCGCCTGTCTGCGAAAGTTTGTGGGTTTTTTCCGGGCAAGCGATTCTGCAGGTTTATTTACTTGCCACGAGCGAGCGGGTGAATGGTTTGAACACTTTTAGAAGCGAAACGTGCATCAGTTAGATTGCCTGTCACCTTACTAGCGTGACCAAGTCCTGCAAAACACGATCCAGGAAAAGCAAATGCCAAATCCGCAGTTTGCTAACACACGATAACTCCCTGGGAAAGAGGAAGGGGGATGGATGAATGGATGGATGAATGAAGCACTGTGTTTTATCTGCTGTTTCAGAATGACAATCCTGCTGCTGCTGCTGATGATGATGAAGATGATGATGATGACGTTGATGAACGAAATTTTGCGGCCCACCTTCCTGTGAAGGCTTTTAATGGCTATTGATCAAGAAATACACAAAAGCGAGTTTGAGTAACAGCAAGTTGTATCCATGACCCTATTTATTTGCCTCTTACCCTAACCATCTTGAGTAATTTTTAGTCAATAGCCCTAAATGACCCTAAATTAAACACATGAGTCTCCAGAGAGAAACTCCACACTTCATTGATTGGTCGAAATTTCCCCCATCTTGAAATTTTCGTCTGCTGCAGTTGCGGTTACATGTGCGTCGCTAGCGCGAATTCGATTCTTGGTAAATCGCGCTCTTCAAGTTCTGATTTTCGCACTTTTCCAGCAGTTGATGTCGAATGAGTCTCCAGAGAGAAACCTACACACTTCGAGGAGTTTCACCTAAACCCGGAGGCGTTACTTTTTGTCACGTTTGTGTCCAACATCAGCGTCGGGCCCTGGAGTTAGGGCGTAGGGACCACCCGTTGAGAGTCAAACGTGGGATGGAGTTAGAATATGAAGCTTCACCCGTTATTGATATATCCAACCATTTCAAGATGGCGGAAATTTGATGTCCGCTCTTCGGAGCA
>JAWQFJ010031291.1:0-27390 GCA_034096865.1 Theodoxus fluviatilis
CTCGAGGCTTTAAAATGGAAATCAAAATTTTCAGTGAAAAATATTATGTGGTTTGCCGGTAGCAAATTTAGGTTTATTTATAGAGCTGATGACGAAGGGTGCAACGTACGTATTCACAAAGTTTAACGCGATCAAGATCAAAGAATATAAAAATAGAAATGCTGATAGCTGGCACAATTATCCCTCCAGGTTTACTGGAGGTCCTCACAGCTTTATCTGTCTGTGTGTGCGTGTGTGTGTGTGTGCGTGTGTGTATGTGTGTGTGTGTGTGTGAGTCTGTCAGTCCCAACATAACAGCTGATATCTCAAAAACTACTGGACGGAAGTTAGGTCCGATTGAATGTATCAAATTTTCAGAATCAAGGTTTGAAAAGAAAGTGACTTTTTGACTCGCATGCAAAGCAAAAGTGAGTCTATGTACTCACCCGTGTCGTCCGTCTGGGCGGGCATCCGGGCATCCTGTCGTCCGTAAAAAAAAATTACGTTTGACTTTTCTTGGACACTATTAAATCTATTAACACCAAATGTGGCATGATGGTGTATGATGACAAGGCCTCAAAAAACATACACAGTGACTCAACCTTGCTTCAAGGTCAAGGTTGCAGGGGCCATAAATGTTGTCTAAAAACAGCCATTTTTCACATTTTCTCAATTTTCTCTAAAGTTTTTGACATTGGATACCTGACCTATATTTGGTACATAGGGCAAAATAAGCTCTATCTTTTGATACCGGTTTGGTTGACCTTGCTTCAAGGTCAAGGTCACAGGAGCTCTTCAAAGTTGGATTGTATACATATTGTGAAGTGACCTTGACCCTGAACTATGAAAGATAACTGTTTCAAACTTCATAATTGTGTGGGGCACATGTCGTACTTTCATCATGAGCCACATTTGGTCACATATCATCAAGGTCAAGGTCACTTTGACCTGTATGAAATGTGACCAAATTGGTCAGTAAACAAGGCCATGAAAAGGTGCCGCATGGAAACAAATCCATGAAACAAATCTAGATGGTAGTGCCGTAGGCTCCAAACTTATAGGCTCCAAACTTGGTGATGGCAGCTGTCTGCAGGGACTCCAACTGCTTGGCATTGTGAGTTTCCACAAGTTTGCGTTTGCAGTACAGATGGAGAACTGGGCTGTGGTTTTGTTCTCCACTATTCGCTGAGTCAGCAGTGTTGGCTGGTGGTCTGCTGATTCTTGACTTGATGACCCGCACATCCTCCTCAGTGTGGCGGCCTTCTCGCACCCTATTGAGCAACTGAGCAAACTGGCAGTCTTCGTTCTGCTGCATGATCTCTGTCAGCTCAAACATGCCCGCTCTGCTGCTGAGTTGAGTTGCACAACCTCTGTACATAGTTCACAACACAACCTCTGTACATAGTTCACAACACAACCTCTGTACATAGTTCACAACACAACCTCTCAGCATGTGAATCGTGTGGGCTTTGCCCTTCTTGTTTTACGTTTTGGTGTTGCAAAGAAGGCAAGGGACGGAACTCTGTCCCGACTCAAGGGAAGTTTTAGCATGTGTGACGTGATCATTTGACGTCGAATAACGTGGCGTACTTTCGAGGAGATCGGACATTGGTGAAGGAGAAAGAAGGATTTTTTATCCCTCCAATGCCAAAACCTGGAGGTTCAGCGCCAGCGGATTTTTATTCAAAACAACACATTATTTCCTATAACAACCATTGGATTTCAGTTTCAGAGTGATTATGGTCATGTTTTTTGACTCACATGTGAAGCAAAAGTGAGTCTATCCGGGTGTCCGTAACAAACTTTAACGTTGGATTTTTCTCGGAGACTATTAAGTCTATCAACACCCAATTTGGCATGATGGTGTATGATGACAAGGCGTCAAAAAACATACATGGTGACTTGAACTTGCATCAAGGTCAAGGTCACAGGGGCCGTAAATGTCTAAAAAACAGCCATTTTTCACATTTTTCCAACTTTCTCTGAAGTTTTTGAGATTGGATCCCTGAACTATATATGGTATATAGGGCAAAGTAATCCCTATCTTTTGATACCAGTTTGATTGACCTTGCTTCAAGGTCAAGGTCACAGGAGGTCTTTAAAGTTGGATTGTATACATATTTTGAAGTGACCTTGACCCTGAACTATGGAAGATAACTCTTCCAAACTTCATAACATTGTAGTACACATGTTATACTTTCATACTAGGTCACCCGTGTCGTCCGTCCGGGCGTCTGGGCGGCCGTCCGGGCATCCGGGCATCCAGTCGTCCTGTAATCCGTAAAAAAACTTTAACGTTGGATTTTTCTCGGAGACTATTAAGTCTATCAACACCCAATTTGGCATGATGGTGTATGATGACAAGGTGTACAAAAACATACATAGTGACTTGACCTTGCTTCAAGGTCAAGGTCACAGGAGCTCTTTAAAGTTGGATTGTATACATATTTTGAAGTGACCTTGACCCTGAACTATGGAAGATAACTCTTCCAAACTTCATAACATTGTAGTACACATGTTATACTTTCATACCTAAGTCACCCATGTCGTCCGTCTGGAACGTCCGGGGGTCCGGGCGTCCGTAAAAAAGCTTTAACGTTGGATTTTTCTCG
The DNA here is from genome assembly GCA_034096865.1 of Theodoxus fluviatilis. Classification (NCBI taxonomy): domain Eukaryota; kingdom Metazoa; phylum Mollusca; class Gastropoda; order Cycloneritida; family Neritidae; genus Theodoxus; species Theodoxus fluviatilis. The sequence goes on from JAWQFJ010031291.1 coordinate 2,592, forward strand.
GAGACTATTAAGTCTATCAACACCCAATTTGGCATGATGGTGTATGATGACAAGGCGTACAAAAACATACATGGTGACTTGACCTTGCTTCAAGGTCAAGGTCACAGGGGCCGTAAATGTTTAAAAAAACAGCCATTTTTCACATTTTCCCAATTTTCTCTGAAGTTTTTGAGATTGGATACCTGACCTATAAATGGTATATAGGGCATAGTAATCCCTATCTTTTGATACCAGTTTGATTGACCTTGCTTCAAGGTCAAGGTCACAGGAGCTCTGAAAAGTTGGATTGTATACATACTTTGAAGTGACCTTGACCCTGAACTATGGAAGATAACTGTTTCAAACTTAATAATTATGTGGGGCACATGTTATACTTTCATCATGAGACACATTTGGTCACATATCATCAAGGTCAAGGTCATTTTGACCCTTATGAAATGTGACCAAAATGGGGTAGTGAACCACTAAAAGTGACCATATCTCATGGTAGAAAGTGCCAATAAGCACCATTGTGCTTCCTATGTCTTGAATTAACAGCTTTGTGTTGCATGACCTTGGATGACCTTGACCTTGGGTCAAGGCCACATGTATTTTGGTAGGAAAAGTGTGTAAAGCATTTCTTAGTGTATGATGTCATTGCTAGGTTTAGTTGTTTGACCTTGACCTTGAAGGTCACCTGAAGGTCAAGGTCATGTAAAGGTCAAGGTCAAGCATGTGAGTCGTATGGGCTTTGCCCTTATTGTTGAGTCAATGTGAGGCACTGTCTGTCGTGAGACATTTTGAAGTCCCTGTTTTCCTTGAATCTTTACCTTTCAAACCATTTATTCACTCTCGTACAAGCAGTAGCACGGAAAAATGCATATAAAATATCTATTTGACCATTTGTGTTATTACACACCTGCAAGAGAAATATGTAGGTTCATTACTTCATGGTGTAAATAGCATTTTAAAAATGTAGCCGTTGCCCATTTGACGTTTAGAGACTTAGTCATAATATTATATGCCCACAGTAAAAAAACTGTCCTCCTTTTTCACACAAATGTCCAATCTGATTCACTAGAATTTATGAAGCAATGGATTTCCCTTTGTCACCACACAACACTATCTGCTTGAACTCTGTCCAGTAACTCTTCTGTGGGTTGGGAACAAGAATAGACCCACCACTACAAGATTCACAAGAGATGAATAACTAAAGAAGTTTGAAGGGATGGGAAGTTCCTGTAAATACTTTTTGTCTTTTTTTGCTTTGGCCCGTCGTAGATGTTGAACCAAAGGTAACGACAGGGTTGCAGCCAGTATAACACCTCACATTGTCAAGATATCTAAATAAACCCAGATTATTCCTGTCCCAGGGATAGAACACTACAATACAATACAATACAATACAATACAACTTTATTTGTCCCACAACAGGCAATTCAAGTACACTTTATGAGGCAGCAATAAAATAATCAAATAATAATCATAGTAGAAGAATACATAAAAATAATGTGATGGGATAAATACATATTAAAAAAACCAGCACACTCGCATGCACACACACTCCCTGCAAACCTCAGCCTCCACGGCACATCACAGGCAACACCAACACCAACAAGTATGCACAAGAACAAGCAAAAACATCTCGCATCACAATCATCACCACAAGCACCACAGCGCTGCAAAAATGTCAGAACAGAAAAAATGCAGTCAAAGGAAAACAATCCACCCAACACAAGTGGGCGAAAATCCAAAGCAACAGCACCAACTAAACCTAAGACCACAGCAATGGCTGACCGTGTACGCATGCTTGTTGAAACCAAGTCTTTGACAGTCGGAAATGGGCGAGTATGCTTTGGGGTTGGACGATGTGCGAGGCACAGTGCCATGGTTCTATCCCTGGGACGGGAAAAATCTGAGTTTATTTAAATAACTGAAGAAATCATGACTTGCATTTACTTTAATTCTACCCAGCTCTGAGGATTTTCAAGATGAATGGCCTTACTTGCCATAAAAACCTCCTCCTCCTCCTTCTCCTTCCCTCCTCCTCCTCCTCCTCCTCCTCCTCCTTCCCTCCTCCTCCTCCTCCTTCCCTCCTCCCCCCCTTCCTTCCCTCCTCCTCCTCCTCCTCCTCCTCCTCCTCCTCCTCCTCCTCCTCCTCCTCCTCCTCCTCCTCCTCCTCCTCCTCCTCCTCCTCCTCCTCTCCCTACGCAATTTGTAAGAGGCGAATAACTAGGGACAGCGTGACTTGATTTGCGTTTATTCTGAACTGCTCTAGTGATTTTCGTGCTTACAAGGCTGATAGGCCATAAAACACTATCCATCCATCCATTCTCCTCCTCCTCCTCCTCCCTCCTCCTCCTCCTCCTCCCCCCCCCCCCCCCCCCCCCCCCTCCTCGCCCCTCCTCCTCCTGCCGCTGCCACCACAGCCACCATAAGAAGAGCTCAAGGGCATAAAGAGGATTACTACACCTTTTAAAAAATCTCCCCTTTAGTAGTATGTGACTCTTTTGCTGTAAACAATAGAAATATGTCATCATTTTCATTTGACTGTAGATGAGGCAGCAAGTATTTCTAAGTTCCTGCAGGGTAAAGCAGAACAGCAAAAGTCCTCCTTGTCTAACTCTCCCTTGTATAACTCCTTCTTGTCTACCTCCTTCTTGTCTACCTCCTTCTTGTCTCCTTCTCTACACACAAAAGGCAGACAGATCTGTTTCACTTGACCAAAATCATACTTGAGGTAAACCACCCTGCAATGCAGTGAGCAGGGAAACGTTTGTCCACTTTTATGCAGAGTAACTGTTCTTTTCAGGCTGAGCTCCGCAGCTCTTCAGCTGCACCATGCAGAAGTGCTGCTCTTGTTGATACAAGACCTCCCAATCGACTCTGGGCCCAACATCCTCTTTCGTATCACCTCCCTTGCAAACCGTCTCCTGGCCAACCTCCATCTGCATGAACAGGTAAAGGCTATACAAAAAAATAAGGTAAAGGTGTGGTTTCATACAGCAACTCATCACCCATGTCTGGGTCTCAAACTGCCTTACACTTTACCCCCTGATCACTGGGCAGCTCGATCGATCCTTCACTGGTACCTCACAATAAACATGGTGACAGACATTTACGATGTATACAGTCAGGTACCAGCTCCAAGTCCACTCCCTGGGGAGTATTCCAACCTGATTCTGGCTCATGGCTGCATACAAGGGTTAATCACACAATAATTTACCAATGTTGTCCTCTCAGGTACCCAGTTTACTCCTGGGTGGGGAGAAGCAATTCTAGTTAAGTACCTTGCTCAAGGATGCAACTCTGGGAACCCAGCAGCCTAAAATGCCATACTGACTAGCCGTAAGCGACTACAGGTCAAGCACGCTAACCACTCAGCCACAGGTCAGCACTTTGCATGCTTGGGTCTCAACTGCCCAATGTTCTTGCCTGACATTCTCCTTCAAAGTGTTTTGATTTTTTCCTATTTGCTTTTACATGATCATTCCACCTGCTTCTGCACCAGGTTTAGCTCCACATGCTCCTGTTGTATGTCCACTGTGTCTGCATCCTTCTCCTTGACCTTCTCTGTCTCTTTCTTACTGCCTTGATATGTTTCTCTTCTTCCTTGTCCTCTCATGTCTTTAGTGTCAGTGTTTCTCAAGATTTCTGTCCCAATTCCTTATAATGGCAAGGTGACTGCACAGGTGTTTTGCTTTCCTTTGTGGAGAACTGAAGCCATGGAGGATGGCTGGATGCTGCAGCTGGTCCCATCCAGTCTTCCTCTTGGCAGGCAGAGATGCCAGTCCACAGCCTGACCCATCTGCCAGAGGGAAGGAGAGAGGCTGTGTCTGTGGCAGAAGATTTAGATTTGTATAATTTTTGTCAAGTAAACAGGGGTTTCTTTTGTTGTAATAAATATTATGTGTAATGTGTCCTTTTTTCTGCATATCTACTACACCTAGGTCACTAACCATATCTTTTTCAAATAAACTATCAAGCCCAAGAAGTTTAATCTTTTTCTTGATGATTTATGACAGCCTTATACATCATATGCAACAGTTTTCTTCTTGATCCATTTGGCCAGGGAGCCTGTCACATGATGACTCTATCAAATGAGATGTTTTCATGGATGCCTGTATTTGTTGTTTTGATCACCTGACTGACCAGTGGTCAGAAGTTATGTTCTCATTTGAATTGTCACATAATTATTGGCTTGTTTCTTGCAATCTGTTTAGAGAATGAAAGCATGGTGGAAATCTGTGATAACTTAAACATGTATGCGTCAGGATAGAACTTTGAATCCTATATAATTTTACATCTAACCTCTGAAACTTAAACTGTGTACTTCCTTATTGCTTTTCCCTTCTCCCGTTTTTGTCTCCTCCCACTTCCTGGTTCTCCTGCATCCCCCAGCGAAACGGTCTGGAATTTTTCCAGAACAATTCTAGAAATGTTCCAGAATATTCTAGAATGTGACTTCTGGAACCAAAGTCCAAGGTTCTGGAATAATTACAGAAGGTTAAATGAGAATTCTAGAAAATATTCTAGAATATTCTAGAATATATTCTAGAATATTCTAGAAATATTCTAGAATGGTAATGAATGTTCTTAAAACTTTTAAGAAGATTTTCGTACGTATTCCAGAATATTCTTGAATGTTATTCCAGAATATTCTAGAATACTGACAGATAATTCTGGAACAATTCAAGATGAAATTCCAGAAAACTGACTGCACATTCTGGAACAATTCAAGAACAATAATATTATTGAGAAGAATAAAGGAATGAGAGTATTTTGGAATTGTTTAGCAAAAACATTCAAACAGAATATTTAGTTAAGAAACAACAAACCAATCTCTGTTAAATGTAGATTATTTAATACAGATTTTGAAATGGTACAGATCAGATGGTGTTTGAAACAACTGCACACATCAGAGATTCAGATGATATCTGAATCACCAATTTCCATCCAACTGATTTTATCAATCAAATCCCATTCATAATTGTACCTCATACCTTGCAATTCTTGTGAGCAGTGAAGAAAGTTATTGGGGACCTAATTGTAGATGCAGGTACCGCCACAGAGAAAGGAATCTGTCTCTCGATTGCCTTGGGGAACTTAGTCTCGAAAACTACGGAAAAGCCACATCTTCTGTCGCCAAAAATCTTGCTTCTCAGGAACTGTCACAGGTGCCCACTTGGAGCTGGCAGGAGGTGGATTCCTCTCAGCATACCGATTTGTCTCTGTCACAAGTTGTTCCCACATCGCGTCTGTGAAGATCAGAGAGAAGACATGAAGAGGCTTAAAGTGTCTGAGGGGATGTCAATCTTTACTCCTTGAGCGCGTCGAAAGGCGTGTCGCATACGAGAACAAAAATTTTCTGTCTGCCACGATCCTTGGAAGCCTAGAAACTCTTCCTCCGACGATTCCTCCTCCAACATCTCTCGCATCCACTGGTCCTGTTCAAGCGGATCTTCCCGCGCATCGACATCATCAGAATCAGCATCAATGTCGCTTCCTTCGCTCTCATCCGATGCGGAGTCGGCCATGACGCGAAAAAAGTCAGAACGCCAGTCGAAATCTCGACAAAAATCGCCACAACACAGCTAAAACTTGTCCGATTTTGATCAAACTTGCACTTGTAAGCATTCTAAGTGCGCGGTCTCTCTGCTTCCCAGCAGGCATTGCGATAAGTCGGCCACTTCCGTTTGCTATTTTTAGATCTTGATGTAAATAACGCGAGGGTACGATCAGAGACGCATATGTCGCTCCCATGGACATTGTATATTGGATCCATGGTCGCACAGGACTACAATTCCCATCAGTAGTCATCCACCCGGGCCGTGACAAAAACTAGTTGCTCTATTATTAAATTCTGAGTTTTAATCAAGATCACTATTGTGTATTGCAAAGAAATGTGCACACTGCAACTGTGAGCGAGTTATGATTAGAACTGTTCTGTAATCAGAAAATGAAAATTGTGGACAAGAACTGCGAATGAACTTTAGGTGATTTATAACTGCCTTCTTGTCAACATGACAATGTGCTTGTGTCAGACAGACTAATGTGGACTTTGAGCTGTTATGTGATCAGACTTGTGGACTTGGAGCCGTTATGTGATCACCCCAGATTTGTGGACGTTGAAGCTATGTGATCTGAAGACATTTGTGAATGACCAAAAATTAAAGACTGTTCACTTGCAATTATCTTGATACACTGTTACTACTTAAAGATTGTCTAATGCATTATATCTAGTGGCAATAAACCCTTAGTTTGATAGAAGGCAAATTTGTCTCACCAGTTTTTGTGGGTACAATTCTGTCTCTTTCTGTATACTTTAACACCATTGTGTTTTTGAAGTCCATGCATTTTTTATTTTGCTTAGTCAGTGAAAAGTAGGAAATCGTAAAACACTTCCTGAATTATATGAACATCAACATCAAATTTACATTCATATATGTTGACACTAAATCTTATATTTTGTGTGTGATCACTAAAGTGTCTTGCGTGTGTGTTGAAATGCTTTGTTGTTCACTTCTATTTTTTATATCATTTTATTTACAATTTTCTAGAATATTCTTTGAATGGTATTGTTCTAGAATAATATTCTAAGAAAAAGTAATGTTCTAGAATATTCTAGAATTATTATGGAATTAAAGAATTCTAGAATAATTCCATCAAATTTATTCCAGAACATTCTAGAATGTTCTATAATTTTGGAAATGTCTAGAATGTCATTTCGCCGGGATGACCTTCCCTCCCACACTCCTTCTGCTCATCCTGCTCTATATCTGCTTCTCATTCCTTCTCATCATTCTGTCTGCTTCATTCTTTCCTTCCAGTTTTCTTTGCTTCCCATTCCCTCTAATTCTTATGCACCTTTCCCTACTCTGTCCCCACTATTCATTCTCATCCTGCTTTCCATTCTCATCCTACTTTTCATTCCCTTTCTACTTTCCATTCTCATCCTACTTTTCATTCCCTTCCTGCTTTCCATTCTCTTCCTACTTTTCATTCTCTTCCTACTTTTCATTCTCTTCCTACTTTTCATTCTCTTCCTACTTTTCATTCTCTTCCTACTTTTCATTCTCTTCCTACTTTTCATTCTCTTCCTGCTTGTCATTCTCTTCCTACTTTTCATTCTCTTCCTACTTTCCATTCTCAACCTACTTTTCATTCTCAACCTACTTTTCATTCTCCTACTTTTCATTCTCTTCCTGCTTTCCATTCTCATCCTACTTTTCATTCTCCTACTTTCCATTCTCTTCCTACTTTTCATTCTCTTCCTACTTTTCATTCTCTTCCTGCTTTTCATTCTCTTCCTGCTTTCCATTCTCTTCCTACTTTTCATTCTCCTACTTTTCATTCTCCTACTTTTCATTCTCCTACTTTTCATTCTCTTCCTGCTTTCCATTCTCCTACTTTTCATTCTCTTCTTACTTTTCATTCTCTTCCTGCTTGTCATTCTCTTCCTACTCTTCATTCTCTTCCTGCTTTTCATTCTCTTCCTGCTTTTCATTCTCTTCCTGCTTTTCATTCTCCTACTTTTCATTCTCTTCCTGCTTTTTATTCTCTTCCTACTTTTCATTCTCTTCCTGCTTTTCATTCTCCTACTTTTCATTCTCTTCCTGCTTTTCATTCTCTTCCTGCTTTTCATTCTCTTCCTACTTTTCATTCTCTTCCTGCTTTCCATTTTCATCCTACTTTTGATTCTCCTGCTTTTCATTCTCTTCCTGCTTTCCATTTTCATCCTACTTTTCATTCTCCTACTTTTCATTCTCTTCCTGCTTTTCATTCTCTTCCTACTTTTCATTCTCTTCCTACTTTTCATTCTCTTCCTACTTTTCATTCTCCTACTTTTCATTCTCTTCCTGCTTTTCATTCTCTTCCTACTTTTCATTCTCTTCCTGCTTTTCATTCTCTTCCTACTTTTCATTCTCTTCCTACTTTTCATTCTCCTACTTTTCATTCTCTTCCTGCTTTCCATTTTCATCCTACTTTTCATTCTCCTACTTTTCATTCTCTTCCTACTTTTCATTCTCGTACTTTTCATTCTCTTCCTGCTTTTCATTCTCTTCCTGCTTTTCATTCTCTTCCTACTTTTCATTCTCTTCCTGCTTTCCATTTTCATCCTACTTTTCATTCTCCTGCTTTTCATTCTCTTCCTACTTTTCATTCTCTTCCTACTTTTCATTCTCATCCTACTTTTCATTTTCATCCTATTTTCCATTCTCAACCTACTTTTTATTCTCCTACTTTTCATTCTCTTCCTGCTTTCCATTTTCATCCTACTTTTCATTCTCCTACTTTTCATTCTCTTCCTACTTTTCATTCTCTTCCTGCTTGTCATTCTCTTCCTACTTTTCATTCTCTTCCTGCTTGTCATTCTCTTCCTACTTTTCATTCTCATCCTACTTTTCATTTTCATCCTATTTTCCATTCTCAACCTACTTTTCATTCTCCTACTTTTCATTCTCTTCCTGCTTTCCATTTTCATCCTACTTTTCATTCTACTTTTCATTCTCTTCCTACTTTTCATTCTCTTCCTGCTTGTCATTCTCTTCCTACTTTTCATTCTCCTGCTTGTCATTCTCTTCCTACTTTTTATTCTCTTCCTGCTTGTCATTTTCTTCCTACTTTTCATTCTCATCCTACTTTTCATTCTCTTCCTACTTTTCATTCTCATCCTACTTTTCATTCTCTTCCTACTTTTTATTCTCTATCTGCTTTTCATTTTCCTTCTACTTTTCGTTCTTTCTCTGCTTTTTATCCTCTTTCTGCTTTTCATTCTTTACTTGGCCTAATTATCCTGCTCTTGCTAATGCTCCTGATTGTGCTGCTTATTTACCTCATGATTTCTCCTCTCCACCTCTTCCTCTTGGTGTTCTGTTCAAGTGTTTCCTTTTTACTGCTGATTCTTCTCAGCCTTTTCCTGCTCCTCTGCTGTTCTGTTCCTCTCTCTGTTTCTTGAACTTTTATCATGTAAGCACAGTCTGTTCCTTTTTTCTCATGCATCATATGTTCCTTGCCTTGCTTTCCTCTCTGCTTCATGTATACTGTCTTCTTTTGTGTCTACCCTGTTTCTTCCCTCCTTTCTCTTCCACCGCCCACTGTCCTCCTTCCCTGTCTCAGCAGTTTTTGCTCCTGGTTTTCTTTGCAGCATCAGCTGGTGACAAAGTTCCATGGAGAAGGGACTGCAAGGTTGTGGGCCAGACTTGACTTGAAGTCGCTGGAAGGCATTGCAGCTTCTATGAAGGCACACAGTCTGATGGAGACTGCTGCAAGCATCCTTGCTCCTGCCAACTTCCCTGTCTCTCCGAGGCTTTTGGTGAGTTGACTGCTAGTGTTTTAGTAAATGCTGTACATGGTACCTTCAGTTCCCATGCATTTGGCTGGCATCAGGAATATTATGAATGGATTACATGGTATTTGCTTGCAACTTCTGTTGTGTGCATAGCAAATTGTAATAGGATGGTTAAGATGGACTTTATTCTTCTATTTGCTCTCAGATTGCTTCCCCCCTTCTGAGTAATCCTGATGACAACCCTTCAGAAAAAGAGGCAAAACCCTGCAAGATTCTTTCTCGTGTATTCATGCCTTGCATCCAGGTTTGGTGGTAGTGGCAAGCGTAGTGAATGAGAAATGCCTTGCACCCAGGTTTGGTGGTAGTGGCAAGCGTAGTGAATGAGAAATGCCTTGCACCCAGGTTTGGTGGTAGTAGCAAGCGTAGTGAATGAGAAATGCCTTGCACCCAGGTTTGGTGGTAGTGGCAAGCGTAGTGAATGAGAAATGCCTTGCAGCCAGGTTTGGTGGTAGTGGCAAGCGTAGTGAATGAGAAATGCCTTGCACCCAGGTTTGGTGGTAGTGGCAAGCGTAGTGAATGAGAAATGCCTTGCACCCAGGTTTGGTGGTAGTGGCAAGCGTAGTGAATGAGAAATGCCTTGCACCCAGGTTTGGTGGTAGTGGCAAGCGTAGTGAATGAGAAATGCCTTGCACCCAGGTTTGGTGGTAGTGGCAAGCGTAGTGAATGAGAAATGCCTTGCACCCAGGTTTGGTGGTAGTGGCAAGCGTAGTGAATGAGAAATGCCTTGCACCCAGGTTTGGTGGTAGTGGCAAGCGTAGTGAATGAGAAATGCCTTGCACCCAGGTTTGGTGGTAGTGGCAAGCGTAGTGAATGAGAAATCCAGTTTTGATGCTGCTGCACATTAGGATCGTTTAGTCTTGACTTCTCAAGAATGGTTTATTTTGCGTGTATCTCAGTCTTCCTCTTTAGACCATTAGCACAGCTAGTTAAAACATATCAAGCTGTTAACCGTATGGATGCCACTCTAGAGGAAGACATATGACTGAAGCCACTCCACACCCCCTCATCAGCTGGAAACACCGTTTTCATGGCATGCCCCACCATTTGCCTTCCATTCCGTTGCAGCTTGTCATTTGCTTCACGTTTCTGATGGATCATAGGCTGCAGTAGGTCTCTGTCTCATCTTACTGGATTTACTTATTTGAATAAAACATGCTTTGAGTTCAAATTTCCTTGGCGAAACGGTCTGGAATCTTGCCAGAACAATTCTAGAAATGTTTCAGAAGATTCTAGAATGTGACTTCTGGAACCAGAGTCAAAGGTTCTGGAATAATTCACGAAGGTTAAATGAGAATTCTAGAAAATATTCAAGAATACATTTTAGAATATTCAAGAATGTTCTTGAATATTATAGAAAATATTCTAGAATGGTAATGAATGTTCTTGAATCCTTACAGACGAAGAAGGAAACACAGTTCTAGAATAATTCTGGAATTATTCCAGAACACCACTAAAACTTTTTAGAAGATTTTCGTACGTATTCCAGAATATTCTTGAATGTTATTCCAGAATATTCTAGAATACTGACAGATAATTCTGGAACAATTCAAGATGAAATTCCAGAAAACTGACTGCACATTCTGGAACAATTCAAGAACAATAATATTATTGTAGAAGAATAAAGGTATAAGAATATTTTGGAATTGTTTAACAAGAACATTCAAACAGAATATTTAGTTAAGAAACAACAAACCAATCTCTGTTAAATGTAGATTATTTAATACAGATTTTGAAGTGGTACACATCAGATGGTGTTTGAAACAACTGCACACATCAGATGATATCTGAATCACCAATTTCCATCCAACTGAATTTATCAATCAAATCCCATTCATAATTGTACCTCATACCTTACAATTCTTGTGAGCAGTGAAGAAAGTTATTGGGGACCTAATTGTAGATGCAGGTACCGCCACAGAGAAAGGAATCTGTCTCTCGACATTGCCTTGGGGAACTTAGTCTCGAAAAGCCACTTCTTCTGTCGCCAAAAGTCTTGCTTCTCAAGCAAGCGAAGCACACCCATTGCGATGCAGAGACCGATGAAAGTTTTCATCTCAGGAACTGTCACAGGCGCCCACTTGGAGCTGGCAGGAGGTGGATTCCTCTGTCTCGATCTCTCTCAGCATACCGATTTGTCTCTGTCACAAGTCGTTCCCACATCGCGTCTGTGAAGATCAGAGAGAAGACATGAAGAGGCTTTGCGTCCGAGGGGATGTCAATCTTCACTCCTTGAGCGCGTCGAAAGGCGTGTCGCATACGAGAACAAAAATTTTCTGTCTGCCACGATCCTTGGCGCTGCTGAAATGGTCGAAGTCGGAAACATTCAGAACCTCGTTTAGCTTAAGATTACACCCCAATCACGCAGACCGTTAAGGTGCATGGAGTACAGTACCGCCGAGCAAGATGTTTGTCACAAAACGCAGATATATTAACGCGGCCGGATCTTAGCATAACTCCCCGGGCGTGCCAAGTCAGTCAACGGTCGCGTTTTATAAAACCAGACCAAAAATAGACTACAGGGAGGTGACTCCCATATTATTTCCAGCAGGGGAGACGGCTTTGCACGGGGGACAACTTTTTTAAACGCTACATTATGTGTTAAATGACACAAATGCACCAAAAACACACAAAATTTGTAAAGCAACTAATGCGTCGTTTGTCGGGATATATTCCATGCGAAGAACAGGTGCAGGAGCGGTAAATCGCATAAAGAGAGAGCCGAGCAGATAACTCTGCGATGACTTTCAGAAATTATTTTGGCCGGGAAATTATTTTGGCCGCTACACAAGCGTTCTAAGTGCGCTGTCTCTCTGCTTCCCAGCAGGCATTGCGATAAGTCGGCCACTTCTGTTGCTATTTTTAGATCTTGGCGTAAACAACGCGAGGGTACGATCAGAGACGCGTACGTTACTGACCCTAAGCGAAGGGGGAATTGCAATGTGCGCGTTCCATCCGAAGCGAATGGGTTATATGAACATCAACATCAAATTTACATTCATGTATGTTGACACTAAATCTTATATTCTGTGTGTGATCACTAAAGTGTCTTGCGTGTGTGTTGAAATGCTTTGTTGTTCACTTCTATTTTTTTAAATCATTTTATTTACAATTTTCTAGAATATTCTTTGAATGGTATTGTTCTAGAATAATATTCTAAGAAAAAGTAATGTTCTAGAATATTCTAGAAGGTGGTCCAGGGAATCTAGAATTATTCTCGAATTAAAGAATTCTATAATAATTCCATCAAATATATTCCAGAACATTCTAGAATGTTCTTGAATGTTCCAGAATTTTGGAAGTTTCTAGAATGTCATTTCGCCGGGGTTGACAGCAAGAAACATTTCTAAATGTGACCTTTTCAGCACCCATCACCTCCATCCCCACCCCCAACCCACCCCTTTTAAAAACTGTTTTATCTTTTATTTCCCGTTGATATTGACTGCTGCATTTCTTTTTTAAATATTTTCCCCCTGCAGGAACAAGCTGCAGAATGCATTTCTGCTGTCCACAACAGTGGTACAGCAGAAAGCTGGCCATCTTCGTGCATTTTGTCGCTTTCATCCATGTGGTCACAAGTGGATGCTTTGACAAAGGAAGAGAAGAAAGGGGAGGACTGGGGCAAGATCCTTGCTCCACTCCTGCAGATGTCTGCCTGTGTGCTGCCTGCCTTTCCTGTGCATACCTGGATCACAGTGAGAACATTGTCACACTCTGCTTGCTGGTCTGCTTTTCTCTCGGTGTTTTGTCAAGTGTCTCTGGAAGCCTCTGCCTGCCTTTGCCACTTGAGGTGTCTGCCTGCTTTTGTTGTGTTGTTTACCTTTTGAGGTGTCTACCTGCTTTTGTTGTGTTGTTTGTCTTTTCCCTTGAGGTGTCTGCCTGCTTTTGTTGTGTTGTTTACCTTTCCCTTGAGGTGTCTGCCTGCTTTTGTTGTGTTGTTTGCCTTTTCTCTTGAGCTGTCTGCCTGCTTTTGTTGTGTTGTTTGCCTTTTTGACTCACATGTGAAGCAAAAGTGAGTCTATGCACACATCTCTACAAACACAAACAGGCACACATCTCTACAGACACAAACAGGCACACATCTCTACAGACACAGACAGGCACACATCTCTACAGACACAGGCAGGCAGACATCTCTACACAGATGGGCAGACATCTCCACAGACACAGACAGGCACATATCTCTACATATATAGACAGGCAGACATTTACAGACACAGACAGGCAGACATCTCTACAGACACGGACGGGCAGACATCTCTACAGACACAGACATCTCTACAGACACAGACGGGCAGACATCTCTACAGACACAGACATCTCTACAAATACAGACGGGCACACATCTCTACATTCAAAAAAGGGTGGTTGCCGGGGTCGGACTGACAAAAGTGAAAAAGACAAGTTGTGACAATTATTCCTACTAATTGTATTCTTTTTTATATAAATCTTTTGGCCCTGAAAAAGGCAGTTTGATTTGTTGTCTCTTGAGTGTTGGTCGTCAGGCGTGAGCTCCTGGAGTTGTCGTGCCTGGTGGGACTGGCTGCTGCAGCAGGTCTTTGACCAGCGGCTGCGGGTAGTGGCTCCAAGTGGTCACTGTAGCAGGCGGCTGTGGCTGTGGCTGCTGAAAGCGGCTGCGAGAGCTGTGGCTTGGAAGAAAGTTGTTTCGCTGGCGAGCTTTCGGAGTTACACTCCTTCATCTGGCCGTAGTGATGAGAGGCTGGCGGTTTAAAAAAAAAAATGACAGGTAGGTGCTGAGAAGTTCACTTCAACATCTCATCAGGCAAAAAGCATAGTAGGCACGTGTGAGGTCAAGCTTCCTTATTTGTAGTGTGCCATGAACCCCAAGTCGTGGTTAAGCCCTGTGTGATAGGTGTTGAGTTTCCTCACAAGTTTCTGCTCAGCCCCGCGACGTTGTTGGGTATCATGCAAGTTGTCTTGCTCAAGAGCATGTCTGATGTAGAGTGTTCAGGCTAATTGAAATGTTCAGCTACAGGTAGAGGTGATTGATTCCTGATTGTGTCCATGCCTGGTGCCCGTTTATGCGTTAGTGGCTGGCAGGTCTCTCCTATATACCATGCATTCGAACAACCCCTGTGGTATCTTATCAGATACACTACATCATTTGAGCTGCAGGTGTAGTTGCCCCTGACCTGGTGTATGGTCACATTTCTAGTGATTGTGGTTTCTGAACAGATAATGGCACAGGTGGCGCACCGTGGTCTGTTGCATGGTTCCATGTTGTCTCTGCCTGCGGGTGCATTGGTGTGGAGCTTACTGTGGATGAGCAGTCTTTTTAGGTTGGGGGGCTGCCTGAAGGCCACCACAGGGGGAGTTGGCACTGCCTAGGAGAGGCGATTGTCATCGTCCAGTAGAAATTGAAGGTCATTCAGTCAGTCCACGTCGTAGCTTTTCCGCCCCTGGAAAGTAGTTCACTACAAATGGGATTCTGCTGGCTCCAGAATCTCTGTCTTGTCAGATGAGGAGGTCATCACGTCTCTGGTTGGTGGCTTTTGTGAACTGTGCACAAAATGTTTCGCGTCGGTAGCCACTGCGGAGAAGTGCGGTTTCCAGCTCCTGTAGATGTCTGTCCCAGTCTTGGTCGTTGGAGCAGATATGATGTATCATTATGGCTTGTCCATATGGGATAGCATCCTTCACATGCCATGGATGTGAGCTGGTGAAGTGGAGCATCTGCAGGTTGAAGGTCAGTTTCCTGTAGAGGGAGGTGTAGATTTGGCCATCCTTCACGTAGACGAGAGTGTCTAGGAAACTGACCGATACCGGAGAGAATTCCATGGAGAGTTGGATGGTTCCGAGGAATTGGTTGATGTCTCTGTGGAGCTGTCTGAGTGTCTCTTCACCATGGTTCCAGATGAGGAGGATATTGTCAATGTGGAGGATGTAGAAATTGGGACAGAGGATCCGCATGGCAAAGAATTCTTCCTCAAACCTATGCATGAAAAGGTTGGCGTACTGTGGAAAATCTCGTTCCCATGGCCATGCCTTGCATCTGGAGATAAACCCAGTACTTGAAGGCAAAGGTATAATGTTGCAGGATGAAGCGAATGAGAGCTATGACAACATCAGCGGAGGGGCAGTTGTTTTCCTGTAGGATCGATCCGATGGCTGTGATGCCTTTTTTGTGGGGAATGCTGGTGTAAAGGGCCAAAACATCCATCGTTATAAGGAAAGCACCTTGGTGGACTTGGGAGTGTCGTGACAACTTGTCCAGAAAATATGTGGTGACATGGCAGAAACATGGTGTGCTCTGTACAATAGGTATCAGAATGCCTTTAACAGACAGGAACACATCTCTACAGACACAGACAGGCACACATCTCTATGGACACAGACAGGCACACATCTCTACAGACACAGACAGGCACACATCTCTACAGACACAAACAGGCACACATCTCTACAGACACAAACAGGAACACATCTCTACAGACACAGACAGACACACATCTCTTCAGACACAGACAGACACACATCTCTGCAGACACAGACAGGCACACATCTCCACAGACACAGACAGGCACACATCTCTACAAATACAGACAGGCACACATCTCTACAGACACGGATAGGCACACATCTCTACAGATACAGACAGGCACACATCTCTACACAGACAGGCACACATCTCTACAGATACAGAGAGGCACACATCTCTACAGACACAGACAGGCACACATCTCTACAGATACAGACAGTACAGGCACACATCTCTACAGATACAGACAGTACAGGCACACATTTCTACAGATACAGACAGTACAGGCATACATCTTTACAAATACAGACAGGCACACATCTCTACAGACACAGACAGGCACACATTTCTACAGATATAGACAGGCATACATCTCTTCAGATACAGAGAGGCACACATCTCTACAGATACAGAGAGGCACACATCTCTACAGATAGACAAACACACATTTCTACAGATACAGACAGTACAGGCACACATCTCTACAGATACAGACAGTACAGGCACACATCTCTATAGATACAGACAGTACAGGCACACATCTCTACAGGTACAGACAGGCTTACATCTCTACAGACACAGACAGGCACACATCTCCACAGACACAGACAGGCACACATCTCCACAGACACAGACAGGCAGACATCTCTACAGACACAGACAGGCACACATCTTTACAGACACAGACAGGCACACATTTCTACAGACACAGACAGGCACACATCTCCACAGATACAGACAGGCACACATCTCTACATTCAGCAGGCACACATCTCTACAGACATAGACAGGCATTGCATCTCTACAGATACAAGCAGGGAAGCATGTCAGGAGAGACAAACTTATACTTCAAAAGACTGAGACAAAAAACAAAGACAGACAAACAACAAAGACAGGCAATCAAAGACAGACAAACAACGACAGACAAGCAACTCAACAAAGACAGACAAACAACGACAGACAAACAACGACAGACAAACAACGACAGACAAGCAACTCAACAAAGACAGACAAACAACTCAACAAAGACAAACAACTCAACAAAGACAAACAACTCAACAAAGACAAACAACTCAACAAAGACAAACAACTCAACAAAGACAAACAACTCAACAAAGACAAACAACTCAACAAAGACAGACAAACAACAAAGACAGGCAAACAACAAAGACAGGCAAACAACAAAGACAGACAAACAACAAAGACAGGCAAACAACAAAGACAGACAAGCAACAAAGACAGGCAAACAACAAAGACAGACAAGCAACAAAGACAGGCAAACAACAAAGACAGACAAGCAACAAAGACAGGCAAACAACAAAGACAGACAAACAACAAAGACAGGCAAACAACAAAGACAGACAAGCAACAAAGACAGGCAAACAACAAAGACAGGCAAACAACAAAGACAGGCAAACAACAAAGACAGGCAAACAACAAAGACAGGCAAACAACAAAGACAGGCAAACAACAAAGACAGGCAAACAACAAAGACAGGCAAACAACAAAGACAGACAAGCAACTCAACAATGACAGGCAAAGAACAAAGATAGACAAACAACTCAACAAATACAGACAAACAACTCAACAAATACAGACAAACAACTCAACACAGACAAACAACTCAACAAATACAGACAAACAACTCAACACAGACAAACAACTCAACAAATACAGACAAACAACTCAACACAGACAAACAACTCAACACAGACAAACAACTCAACAAAGACAGACAAGCAACTCAACAAAGACAGACAAGCAACTCAACAAAGACAGACAAGCAACAAAGACAGGCAAACACATCTCTCTCTCTCTCTCTCTCTCTCTCTCTCTCTCTCTCTCTCTCTCTCTCTCTCTCTCTCTCTCTCTCTCTCTCTCCTCTCTCTCTCACTCTCTCTCCCCTTTTTATGCTATCCAGTGCAACTATTCCTGATGAACTCAACTGGTTAAAATCTATTGAAGAATATCTGTGCAAGTTGGGTTTGCCTTTGTATGGCACAATAGAGGCATCTCTAATTTTAAAAGTTTCATTAAAAAATGTAAATATCAGGCTCCAAGATTGCTTATAGGCAAGAATGGCGTTGCAAGATCAATATCAGTGAGCAATTTGCGCTATACAGATCCTTTAAACATGATTTCCAGTGTGAACAATACTTTTAAGTAACATCAATATTACCAAATTTAGAGTAGCATTTACGTGCTTTAGATTAGGAAGAAATGAATTACAAAGTAATATGTTCAATAATGAAGAGAAACGCTGTCCATTCGGCAGATAATTTATTGAAGACAAAACTCATTTCTTGCTGAAATGCTCCCTATATAATGAGCTTAGAGATAGGTACCTGAAGAGTTATATAGAATACATGAATACTAGGGACCTTGCAATTGAATTCCTAATAAACTGTCAAGGGTACATAAAAACGAAAAAAAATTGCCATGTTCATCTACTATGGCAACATATTGACGATGAATGGGTACAATTTCATATTCCACTAAGTATTATAATTTATCTCTGTAAATATCATATATGGATAGCAGCCACAATCTACCATACTCTTTGATTGTTTTTTAAATGTATTCTATTGTGTAACACATTGTCAATGCTCCCCCAATATATTGTATCATTGTGATGGGCCGCTGGCCTAACAATAAACAAGTCAAAGTCACTGTCTCTTTCTCCCCCCTACCCCCACCGAGAGTGTTTCTTCTCTCTGAATATTGCTGTTGTCTTGAAGTGTCTACATCTCCATGTCCCTATGTCTATTTCTGTACACAATCAAGATGCCGAAATCTTGTTGGTAAAAGTTGGTCAATCCTCCTATCATTATCTTCAGATTGGCCATGTTGCTATATTTCTTTATTGCTTTGGGTTGGAAGTTAAGAGAATGAGTGGGAATTTACACCTTCTCCCCTTTCACCCTATGCTGTTGCTGCAGTTGCTGGATGTGGTGAAGTGGTGGCTGGGGCAGGAGGCAGGCCTGCAGTCTGTCAGGGTTGGCATGCTGGCTGCAGAGCTTGCTGGCTGCTTTGCTCTCATCACAGTGCCACCCTCAGCCTGGGTGAGTCTCTCACCTCTGTCTTCTACCATGCACTCCACATGGACCTCCTCTGTTTGACCTGATACTGACCTGCAGCAGAAGCTTCTCCCTTCTTGGCTATACCCAAAGCTATGCATCAGACCCTAGAGGTGTACAAACTGAATGAAATATTGTTTGATCCAGTGGATTGAATGTGCATGCCAGTTCACTGACAGGCAGACAGAGACTCAGAGAGGTCCAGCTGTGTGTGTGTGTGTGTGTGTGTGTGTGTGTGTGTGTGTGTGTGTGTGTGTGTGTGTGTGTGTGTGTGTGTGTGTGTGTGTGGGTGGGTGTGTGTGTGTCTGTGCCTGTGCCTGTGTGTGTGTGTCTGTGCCTCTGTGTGTGTGTGTCTGTGTGTATTAATGTATTTGTGTGTGTAGGTGTGTGTTTGTGTGTGTGTGTGTCCATGCATGAGCAAGTGTGCATGCATGAATGTATAAATGCATGTAATTTATGTCTGTGAGTTGTCTGTAATCTTTCTGTTTTACCCACAGCAGGAGAGAGTGCTGGAGGGAGTGTCAGCGGTTTTCCAGAGCACCTTGTCCCATCCCCACTGCCTGGTGCGCCATGCAGCACTAGTGGCCTTTGCAGACTTTGGCCAGAAAACTGTGCATGAAGACATGGTGTCGTGCTGCCTTGAAAATCATCCTGACCTGGAAGCCCAACTGTCGCACTTCCTAAAGCAGGTGTGCATCTTGTCCTTTGAATGTCGAATGAAAGAACGAGTCTGGAGCATGTTAGGCTCAGCCCATCATGTCTGTCATTAGGTACACACACAAAACCGTGGTTAAGCCTTTCACTGCCAACTGTGGATCTAGCCGCAATCTGAGAGTTTGTGTTCTTGGAGCAGGTCTTTTAAATTAATAATATAATTGAACAAGGTCATATAAATGGGTTCACATGGCCAGCATATGTGTCTGCTAGTGGCTGCAGCCTTTGTTTACTTCTGAGCAAAGTATTTGACCAATTTTGAAGTTTTTTGCATTTTGCCATGCACAAACTGGTTGAACTCTTTCCAGTCCGCCATTTTTGGGCATGAAATAGTGACTTGTCATACCCAGTGGTACTTGTAGTTTCCTTGCTTGCACCTGCACATTAAATCATAACACATTATGTATTGTCATATCCTAGAACGTAGAGTATCCTAAAACGTAGAGCGTGACCTACTTGCATATTATTAACATGCCGTGTTCACCCGCCAAATCTTGTGATTGGGCAATGCCCCGCAGAGATGACTTTTCTCTGCCTACTCTTGTTATCTTAACTGTGATTAGCCTGCTGTAACGGTGAGCGTTTCGTGAAATCTAGGACCCAAAGATTTTTGTCTTTGCCGCGTGTGATTACACAAACATTTTTAGAGAAAAGTACCATTTGATTGCGTAATAAGATGAAAGAAAACTATGAAAACCCATATTTCGTTTTGAGAATGCATTATAATTGCAATTGGTGCAATCTTTCTCTTGTGTTCCGTTGCACTCTGCTTCATCTTTGCTATGATGTAGCAGGCTGAAGAGTTTCGATTGGTCGGTTTCCTTAATCACTTAAAAAGCACGTTACCATTAAAAGTATAGGGCTTTGGAGGCCCTCTTTGGATTCATGAATCCCCAAATTGATTTCACATTCAATTATATCCCTCTTGATCGAATAGACAACTTCAGAAATGCATTAGGGTCAAAAATCCATTAATAACAAAAGGGAGATAACCATCACCAGTCATAGAGGAAGGTCAAGGGAATCCCAAAATGTGTGTCATCTACTACTTCGTTAATCGCATGGGTATATGTTACGTGGTTCTCGACTTGGCTCATTCTTTTAAAATAATAAGTCTAGGGTAAAACACACACGCACAGCCGAACCCGCAATACTATCTCACACATTCATTCTATCAAACGATGTAACACAACAGAATAAATGGTGAGGACACAGGTCAAAATTAAATCACTTTAATTTGTTTTGATAACAATAAAGAAAAGGTTTGATTGAAGGTTAGTAATGAAAATTTAATTATATCTCATACTTGGACTAAATATGGCTCGCCAACCGAACTAAATGAACTTATCTGCTTTGAAGAGTGCATCCGTCATCGAGCGCAATGGTAGTCCTGAAACGAGGTAGCCGTGCTCGGTCAGCACGCTAGGAGGGGAGAGAGGGAAAGGGGGGCAGGGGGCAACCGGTGCGCAGGTAGACTCAATAACCCATGACGAAACGTGAATTTCACCCTGGAAACGGGTGAACGTGGAAGAAGATAGTCCTTTCTGTAGAAACTTGTCCGTAGATTCCAACGCTGGATAGCAGGGTGACTTGAACCTTGACCGCTGGTGAGCGATGAAATTTGACCCTTCATCAGTGAGGCAAAATAGACGCTGGGATGTCTTGCTTGGACATTCTGACTCGGGAGAGGACGGTGACTTGACTCTTTGTCCGTGAGACTGGTCAGAAGCTGGAGTGTCTTGCTTGCAGATTCTATCCATGAGAGTACGGTGGCTTGACCGTTGACCCAGGGGCAGGCGCCTTACACCGCGTCGGCGGCGTGGGGAAGAAAATCAGTAGTGGTAGGCTAGACTTATTGATGGAATGTTCCCGCACAGACACAACGAAAAAGGGGTTTATATATCCGAGGCACGGACGCGCTTCGTCACGTGTGCTCTCTCCCCCAATGAGAACATTCGGGCCCCGCCTGCTTTCTCGCACTGTCCAATCACATATCCCCTATATAATGGGGTAGTCATTCGCTGGATGTGTCTTCAGTCAAGCTTTGGATAGGCGGCCAATCACACGTCTCTCTTCACTCGCCAATTCAAAATGTGCACTCAGTCCCTCATTGGTTAGCGAGGAATGTATGATTGGTGATTCATGGCCGATCAACCTAATGGCCATGCAAAGCCATTAAGCACAAAAAAAATCACTAGAACAGTTCAATGCAAACACAAGGCAAGTCACGGTGTTCCTAGTCACTCATTCTTACGAATCGTGCAGAGAGCGACGCCGTGCGTGAACTCAGCTCTCACTCATTTTTGGAGTGAAGCTGGCGAGCCGTGACATGCTATAGTTATTATTTTTAGAACGGTTGGCCGCCACTCTAATTCACAACAACACGGGTTAGTAACACAATGAATTCACGTGAAAAGGGGGAGAGGGGTGATCTTGCCACAATATAAATGCTGATGTTTACTACAGATATCAAACCAAGACATACAATCTACTCTGCCACAGTGATGAGAGCACGAAAACATTCATTTCTTCTAAATATGGAAGCAATCGACATGTTTGCCACTTCCATGGTATGTAAACTGCATGGTTCGAAGCACGTTTACCGTGCAAGTCCGTGGAGTGACTTCCAATTAGTTCTGTTTAGTATGAGCCAATCAAATGCGGCTACGAGTTCTGTAGTTTCATCGTTGCTAGGCACAGCAAGTGGCGCACTCTAGTATGAAGCAGTTAGAGCGTCTTCTGAGATGCTCTAGCTGCTACGCGACCTTGACAGGAACTTGACCTCTGCCACTGGGTGAAACGTCACCAAAGATTGTGTATGAATGATTTTTGACCCTAATGCTTTATTAAGTCGTTTCTTCAATCAAGAGGGATACATTTGAGTGTTAAATAATTTTGGGGATTTGTGTATTCAAAGAGGGCTTCCAAAACCCTATACTTTTAATGATAATGAGCTTTTAAAGTTATTAAATAAAACCAACCAATCAAAACTCTTGAGGCTGCTACATCGTAGCAGAGATGAAGCAGAGTGCAACGGAACAAAGGGTTTAACTATCGGGTGGAGAGCTTTGACATTTACCTCCCTTGATTATTGAGTTTGAAATGTGAGGGGTATGGATTTTTGGCAACCGGGGGGGGGGGGGGGGGGGGGGGGGGATTTGCACACTCGTTGAGCCAAAAATGATATAGTATTTCTGGGTTTACAGTAGGAGAAAAATAATTATAATTTCTTCTGATTACACTAGAAGTGGCTAATTGAAGGCGACTAAAGTATTGGCCCATAATTATAAACTGAAATAAATTATCATCGACTTAATCTTTTGAGTGCCATGGGCCATGATTGTGGCTCCCCTGGTTCAGTGCCATGGACTCTGTTTACATCATGGAAGCATGGAGCTCTCCACAACTGGAAATCACATCTGGTGTGGCATCTGCACACGCAGTCTGTTTCTATTTCGCGGGTGCTGCGTCTCCCCACTACTGCAATTTTTAAAAGGCAAATCACTGAATGTCTTGGGAAACTGTACACACAAAAAAAGAGTTTGACTTGCTCTTATTCTAAGCAGTTCTGGAGATTTAACTCACCCATTCATTAAGTAATTTAGTTGACCTAGCCAGTGTAAACATCACTCAACACATGCATGATGTGATGTTAAGTAACCAGTGTCACTTCTAATATTGAATTAGATATGTATTAATCACTTAATACACACCATCGTTTGGCAAATGTGTATACACTTTTTTTTTCTCTGGGCCTTCATCAACCCATGGGCATAGGTTTTCGTCGCTGGGCAACTTTTCACATGGCCCATGGACTGGGCAAACTCCTCCTTGGACTGGGCAAACTCTTCCATGGCCTGCTGTCTTTTAACCATGGCAATGCATTACCAACGAAGTAGATGAGATACTTTTTCAAAAACGCGACACCCACAGAAGTATTACAAACAAGAATCATGACACAAACTAATGACAGATTGTTTTAATATTTCATAAAATAAATTATCACAGTGTTGTGCAATATTTCTTCTTAGTGGGTTTTTTACATTTATTTTGTTTAAACTGTGTTAGAGAGTACCGAATTCCCAGTATATAAAAAAGTAGTTGACTAATCACAGACAAGAAATCGAGATTTGGCTGGTGAACACGTCATGTTATTAATATGCAAGTAGGTCACGGTCTATGTTTTAGGATACTCTACGGTCTAGGATATGACAGTATCACTAGAAAGAGGAGATAATAAGCTTTAAGGTAATTTGCACAATAAAGGAAAAAAAAGAAGTTTGTAAATTTTAATGGAATTAAGAATTAAAAAAATTTAAATGATAGAAGCAAACTGGAAATTACATCAAGTCATAACAGAAAGAAAGCACAATTCAAAGTTTCTTATTGCAATGTCCAAGGACACAAACTAGAACATACATACCATATATATTCCAACTGTGGGAAAAGAAATCTCATGATTTAGAATTTTTGCAATTTTTCATATACTAGCAGTATTTTCCAGGACAACATCTTGGCCAAGTCACTGTAGCCATTACTAATGCTAAACAAAGCCAGTGAGCAAAGCAAATTAGACTAAGTTTTATGCCATTCATGAAATTGATTAACAATATGCACTGGAATAAGCAATCACACACCCATTGTTTACATATAAATGAAACTAAGCAATGATCAATTTCTGAAACTCTGAAATCACAGCAACAGTATTGAACAATACATGTACACACAGGTAACAAGTGTAAGGAAAATATCTACCAGTGCTCATGAACAAGACAATTGCTATTGAAACAAAGATGCTTATTGCAGATTTCACACTTGACTCTGGATTTACTTTCAACATCTTCACTTCACTTGTCCCGTAGTCTGGACGACCGTTGGGGCATCACAGATGATCTGGCAACCAGTTCTCTCCATTCCTCTCGCCTCTCAGACTGTCTCAAGGCTTCGCTGAGCCTCATCCCTGTCCACTCTGAGACGTTGTCCTCCCATCTTTTCCTTTGTCTGCCTCTCCTCCTCCCTCCTTTTACTGTGCCTTGTAACACAGTCTTGGCAAGCCCTGACGATTGTGAGACATGCCCATACCACTTTAGTTTGTGTCTTTTCACAGTGATCAGTAGTTCTTCATGGGGCCCGATGGCTTGCCTGATTCTGTTTCGGACTTCCTCTTTTGTGATGCGGTCC
>JAWQFJ010031292.1:0-25715 GCA_034096865.1 Theodoxus fluviatilis
TTTCTTGTCTATAAGTGGCATACACGGCGAATTCCGAAATAATACGTTTGGAATACAACATTCTGCATCTGTATCCGAATATGTATCAGTGCACGCTTTTGCTGTCTACATTTGTTGATAGATTTCCTCGCCATTCAGATTGGTCTAGTGCTCCTGTGAAGTAGTATAGTTCAAGTGCACTTATACCTTCTCGGTTAACATCAACACCTGATCTTATACCTTCTCGGTCAACATCAACACTTGATCTCATACCTTCTTGGTCAACATCAACACCTGATCTTATACCTTCTCCTTCAACATCAACACTTGATCTCATACCTTCTTGGTCAACATCAACACCTGATCTTATACCTTCTCTTTCAACATCAACACCTGATCTTATACCTTCTCGGTCAACATCAACACCTGATCTTATACCTTCTCGGTCAACATCAACACCTGATCTTATACCTTCTCGTTCAACATCAACACCTGATCTTATATCTTCTCGGTCAACATCAACACCTGATCTTATACCTTCTCGGTCAACATCAACACCTGATCTTATACCTTCTCGTTCAACATCAACACCTGATCTTATACCTTCTCTTTCAACATCAACACCTGATCTTATACCTTCTCGTTCAACATCAACACCTGATAATGGTACACAGTTGAAGTGGGTGCATTATTCCACATTCCATGATTTCATTTGCATAATTCGATAGCGTTGTTGATAAGCGACCCAAGGGACAGTGATCTTTTAAGTAGCGGGCATCGATATTATGTTTACAATTACCTTCATGGACAGAGATCCAGAGCTGCTGTATGTAGACGCCAAGGCAAACATGACCTACCTGTTCGAAACTCCTATTAGGCAGCGTGTCAAATGGCTTCTCAAGGGCTGAAACTCAGAAGATCAGTACCCGACACCTGTGATCAGATAAAGGCTTTGTCTTCACACCCGTCTTTCCTCCTAGCAATTCATCTGTGAAAACTGTCACACCTCATTCCTCCTAAGCGTACACTGGCGTTAGGGCCTGGAGGGCGACAGAGGTGCTAATAATCGAGACAGCGCGAAGAGATCTTTGCCGCGAAGAGCGGTTCCGTTAGCATCCATTTATTTGCTTGTTTGTGACTTCGTTCGTTCATTACATTGGTGCTTGCCATTTTGTTTTCTTCCTAGCTGACGGTGCTCGATTTTGTGCTGGTTTGCTGACGTTCGTGATTGTTTGTGTGTTTGCTTCTAAGTGTTTGTGTAGTCATTGGCTTGGGGTTTTCTTTTGCAACACGCGTGCATTTTGTTGGTCTACACTCAAAAGTTGAGATATCTCTGATAGCAGAGAAGCCGACAATGCAAGAACCATTAAAGGACTAATCACATTCACATAAAAAAGAACCCCTCTCCTTTGACTAATCAAGAAGCATATAATGGAGGCACCGTGACAGCATAAAGCATCAGCTGTAATGTATGAAGAAATCTTGCACCTTGCTTTGACCGCAATGATAAAGCCTCTGACATTCATGTTTGCACTCCACGCACATATTTAGATGATAATCAGTCCTTAAAACCGAAGTAAGCAAGTGTGGAAGAGGAGGATAGACTCATACCAGTGGACATCCACTGCCACTCAGACTGAACGCGACGGACGCCAGGCTTTGACTAGTTTTGGACCGATGCCTGCAGAAAGGAACAGTTGAGGGGTAAGCTTTTGTATTGCAACTCTTCACCCTTTGATGGGAAGTCAAACTGCACAAGTATGGCCTTTGGTCATCGGGCTACTCCGTCATCATTCCGCCCCCTGTGGATTGAGGGTTAAAGGAATAGGCCCGCCGAGTCTCCCTACTCGATTCGTAAGAGGCGAATAAATAGGGACATCGTGACTTGAATTGCGCTTACTTGGAACTCTTCTAGTGGTTATCGTGCTTAATGGCCTTACATAGCCTACAAAGGATGATAGGCCGTAAAACTCCATCAACCGATCCTGTAATCATTCCAACATCATCTCAACTCCCAGTGGACCGCGCAACCAGGCTGAAGACTAACGCGGCAAGGTTAACTTTAATCATTTTTCAGCTTAGTCCTCACAGGTACCCGACTGTACTCCTGGGCGGGAATAGGCATATGAGTTAAGCATCTTGCTAGAGAATTAAACTCCAGATTCATGTAGCGTCGAACGTCAACCCAGTAGCCACAAGTGATTGCAAACCAAACGCGTCAACCACGTGGTCACAGTGAGCTCCACTGCAAAGTAAGATAACCCATGGAATGCTCCGCTCGATAGAGAGAATTTCTTTTGGGACCATGACTTGTGGAGACCCACAAATATGTTTTATCCCTCTTTTTTGAATATGATATTATCGATTCACGTTTACAGTTTTGTTGGATAGAATAAATGCATTTGACAACTATTTCTGGTATGCTTGATTGCAACATTTGGACAACATAAACATGGATGATTTTGAAACGGCTGGACAAAAATCTCAACAATGACTTTCTAAGTTTCCCTGAACAATTTTGGACAGTTGCTTGAAATCGTCCTTGTGAACTGAAGACTCGTTTCGCGATGTCAGGTCACATGTCAGGTCACATGTCAGGTCACATTTCAGGTCACATGTCAGGTCACATGTCAGGTCACATGTCAGGTCACATGTCAGGTCACATGTCAGGTCACATGTCAGGTCACATGTCGGGTCACATGTCAGGTCACATGTCAGGTCACATTGATGAGGTAAACGTCAATGCAAAATGCGGTCTGCATTATTCTCACTTTGACATTCGAGGGACAATTTTTTTCTCGAGCAAAAAGGAAAAATGAGGGGTTGACGCGACCATTGACCCCAGTTTCGGAAAGGAGAGCGAATACGAGCAAAGAGACTTGAAGGTAACTGGCGAGTGCTGTTTGGTTAGCACTGGCCCACAATCGGTTTTGACGTACGCTCGTGAGGGCTGTTTATTCCTTCTCGTCAAAGACTGGCAGCTAATGGAAGAAGTATATACCTCGTCCGAGCTAACTGTTCACCAACAATGAACCGCTTTTTATAATTCAGGCGAACGTCAAAGAAAATAAAGTCCGACATATTACTGCGTGTATGTACTCAATTTGGGTTGTTTAGTGTCGTCCGGGGCCGGAAGAATGTGGTTCGTTGCGTACGCTCTTTTCTTTGGAAACTTGCTTACTTGCTCGGCCCTCCAAAACTTCAAATCTCTATCTCTCTCGCTCTCTCTCTCTCTATCTCTCTCTGTCTCTCTTTGTCTCTCTCTGTCTCTCCCTGTCTCTCTCTGTCTCTCTATGTCTCTGTATCTCTCAATTTATTTTTCTCTCTGTCTCTGTCTCTCTTTATCTCTCTCGCATTCTCTCGCTCTCTCTCGCACTCTCTCTCGCTCTTTCTCTCTCTGTCTCTCTCTCTCAGTCTTTCTGTCTCTTTCTCTCCGTCTCTGTTTCTCTCTCGCTCTTTCTCTCGCTCTCTCTCTCTCTGTTTCTGTCTCTGTCTTTTTCTATCTCTGTCTCTCTCTGCCTCTCTCTTTCTCTTCTTTTCTCTCTCTCTCTCTCTCTCTGTCTCTCTCTATATCTCTCTCTGACTGACTCTAACTCTCTGTCTCAGTTTGTCTTTGTCTCTGGCTGTGTCTCAGTTTGTCTCTGTCTCTCTCTCTCTCTGTTTCTATCTTTTTCTCTCTATCTCTCTTTTTCTCTCTCGCTCTGTCTCTCTCTGTCTCTTTCTCTCCCTCTCTCTCTCTCTCTCTCTCTCTCTCTCTCTCTCTCTCTCTCTTTCTCTCTCAATAACTACAAATGTCTTCATATGCATGAGCACACCATATGACGGGTAAAGACCTTGCTTACCTTGTACATCCCCCCAAACCCTCCCCCCCTAACCACTCTTTGCTTGGCTGTGCTTGAAGAAGGAAATATAAGCATGTTTGTTTATTTTCTTCCTTTTGCTTTTGCCATATTAGCAAAGATGCCCATTAACGCAAATGCCATATGCTCAAAATGTGTAACCATTGCGTATACCGTTGAAATACTGTAAATATTATGACGGGCCGTCGGCCTTGCAATAAAGAATTGAAAGTCAAAGTCTCTCTCTCTCTCTCTCTCTCTCTCTCTCTCTCTCTCTCTCTCTCTCTCTCTCTCTCTCTCTCTCTCACACTTCTAGCACTAGCAGTGCGATCGACGAGTACGGACGTATGTTGATTGATCTCTGGACTACGGATTACATCGAATGAATGTGTACAAGGTGCATTCAGGACTGCGTTTTGTGAAAAAGTGAAAGTCATGTAAGTGCCACAATCACCTTTCGGCTTCGGATGAAGATGTTTACATTTTATCGAGTAGTTTTCGGAAAATAAGATTGTGCAATTGCGTTTGCAGTGTCAGACATAGGCATATGAACTGCAAGTGTTCTTCGTTGCATGCAGGAATGTTTCCGATGCCGAAAACCAACATTCAGGCGACATATCCTGTATAACCGTGAATCATTTTGTTGTTTGTGCTCCTTATCAAATGGTGTAGTATATCGTCAAACTAAAAGACAGATTAATCATCCTGAGCAGAGGAATTCGAAGCACGCTGAGGTGCACCCAAATCTATCTTTCAAGTTTTACAAACCAATATGTGATGGCTACAACGTTGGAACTACTTTCACTTTTTATTCCTATTTAGAAAAACATTCCTGCCAACTTTTGGATTTTGTCGTCTATATTAGTGTAGCAAAATTGTAGTACATTAGCAGGTCTGAAAAGAATTCATTGTACAATTCAAAATGGGAGTGGATTTGCAAACATATCATCAGAGAATTGGCGCTCATGCCTTCCGAGTGACTCATGCTAGAGCGCGACCCAGAGGCACATGTGCACGTGAAATGGCTGGGTACGATTGGGATTATGAACTCACAACAAGAGCAAGTCCTGTCTGCACTTGCTTTCCTCACGCGCACATTAAGCTGACACAGTCAAAGGCTAGATCAGGCCTGCTCGCCGTTGTGCTGTTTGGGGCCCTGACGATGATGGCTGTGCTACAAGATTCTTCGCCAATACAGAATATGCACGACTTGTCGGCCCGCATACTTATGGCAGGTGACATAGAGGCCAACCCGGGGCCTAAGAACTCTGAAAAGTCAGAAACGGCTGCAGCCAACGAATCCCCAGAGGAAATAAGGCAAATGAATTTGGAAGGCGATTCGCTGGCAGCCAGATGGGAGCAGCGGTTCGCAGACCTGGAGAGACAGCTGCAGATGAAATGAACCAGGCTGGAGACAAAATTAAAGAAGCAGAAAGAAGCAGTCAGGGAAGTGGCTAGCCCATGTGATCAAGACTGCAAAAGAGCCTCAACAAACCAGGAAAACATTCGGAGAGACATTATTCCTCTGAATGCACACATTGTTGACCTAGCTGCAGACGTAGAGAACATCTCACGGATGAGTGAGCAGCAAGAAGACGAGAATGAGGGGACAGCAAGACGCAATAACATTAAGATGTTTGGCGTCTACAAAAGTGATCACGAGACGTACTGGAACTGCCTCCAATCTGTCCTCTCCATGTTCCGTGAGACAGTGCCAGATGTCCCTTGGTCGGAAAAGGACATTGTTATGATGCAGAGGTTGGGGTCTTTGAGACTGGGCAATACAAGACAACCGCGTCCCATCATTGTTGAGATGACCACACTATATGACAAGCTGACTCTCCTGAGATGTGGCAGAAACCCCATGAGAAGCAGGGGGATCAGGATTGCCAGCGAATTAACCAGTAGACAGAACAAATTTCTTAACGATTTGCACGACCAAGGACACCAGGCATATTTCCGAAATACCAAATTGTGGTTTCGGGGTACCAGGCCTCGTCAGCAACCACGCAACCATCCACACTCCTCCAAGGCACAAAAGAGAGGTAGGCAAAGGAAAGTGAGAGAAGGCGGTCCTCGGTACGCTACAAAACGGCGCCAAGAACTTCCAGAGGAGTTTTGGAGGCCTACTTAAACCAGTTCCAGACCACAAACTGTAAACGGTGGACATTGTGTGCAGGAACACTGTGGGGTTGGATCTACCCAGGCGACGGTGTGTATGGATATTGGGGTAAAGCAGGTGCAGACACTGAACCCCCCTCAAACCCAGACACTAACCTTCACTGGGGTGGTCCATCGACCCCCCAGTGATTACGGGTACTTCACATAGTGTCGACTGGCGCCAATAGGAATGCCAGAGAGAACCCTCACGCAAGACGCTTGACAAAGAGGCCCTTGCATGAGAGAGACTCAAGGCAGCACTGTTTTCTGAGGTCATAACGACGAACGGGGAAAGTAAAGGAATGATTCCATGGATTCAGTCTCCAAGAGAACCGGCACCTGAGGAGATGGAAGATGATCAGTGTCAGGACTCTACAACGAAGTCATTGTCAAGTGAGGGCAGTCTGGCGGATGACACGGAGGCAGCAGCTGACGTACCATGCCAGACAAGTGCTCATGATGAGCCAACAGCCGCTGGCAATGCTCTGGAATTCGAAGCTCAAGACTGTCATAACCAGCTTGTTCGAGTTTCAGTATCCCGGAAGACAACCCAGAAGTCCCTCAATGAGTGGCTGACCAAGACCTCTGAAGCGGCTGCGCTGGAGACCACGGTGGTAGGAGACGAACCTTCAGACGTGACCCAGACGGAAAGCGGCACAGATGGTCGTCATGCCTCTCCAAGCACTTCAACGTCCCAGTGGCGCGGAAGGCTACGCAGCACAACCGTGTCGACACATGAAACGGATCGTGTTGACACGCGGCTATGACAACAAGGCATCGACTCAGTGCAAGGATCGCCGTGTAGAGACAAATAGAATGATGCTGCTCAATTTTCCGTGAAGATAGTATGTTGGAACGTGGAAGGGCTGTCTTCCAGACTGTCGGAGACGGAATTCTTAGCATATACTCGTCGGTTCGATGTTTGTTGCTTCGCGGAAACTTTTTCCTCGCCAGAGTTCGACTTCAGTGTGCACGTTGGTGACTTATGGTTTCGCACTCCCCAGGGATAAAACTGTCTCTTCTCATGGTAGAAGAACTGGTGGAGTGATAATGCTGGTGAAACAATCACTGGCCGTCTACACAACGAGCCTAGAAACAAAATCGAATACGATACTGGCTCTGAGAATACGCTCCCTCCTCTTGGAAGACACCATTGTGCTGCGTATTTATGTCCTTTCCATCGATTCTCCTTATTATAAGGACAAAAACATATCACCATGTATTATCCCTCTGGAGGATCTTATAATGACATTTCAGGTAAGATATCCTCAGTCAGTTATTGTGATATGTGGCGATATGAATGCGAGGATTGGGTCATGGAATCTACACACCGAGGAGAGTGAGGATGATGAAGACACTGATGCTTTTGCTTGGTCAACTTGTTTTTGCACAAATTTCAGGTCCCCTAGAATGTCTAAAGACCATAACGAGAATGTGTTTGGGACGATGTTGAAAAACCTGTGTAAGGTGCATCATGCTACGATATTAAATGGGTGTACGGATGGGGACAGATCTGATCGGTTCACGTTCATATCCCCACATGGAGATAGCGTCATCGACTATTGTTTAGTGATCGCCCGCAACCTCCCGTATACTATAGATATGTACGTTGGTAATCGAATAGAATCCCTTGATATGCCCATGGAAATTGCACTAGGTCCCCCACAAACAAGTGATTTCGGAAATATCAAGCAAAACCTATGTAAAACTTTGCTATGACGGTAGTAAGGCGGATGAAATTAGAGAGCGAATGGAGTCATCAGTATTCGATGAACAGTTAGCAAAAGCCTCAGCCACAATTGATTGTTCAATAGATGCTGCAGTGATGCAGTTCACCGATATTCTAACCCAGAGTGCTGAGTGCCTAATAAGAGAAGTCATGGTTAATTACAGCTTTACACCCAAACCAAGATCTCTTTGGTTTGAAAAAGAGTGTTTAGACGCTAGAATTCTAGCCCTGGGTGCTTTGAAAATGTTAAGGAAAAACGAAACAGTAGAATTTAAACAACAGTACTTACTTTTGAGACGACAGTACACAAACTGATAAAAGAAAAAAAGCGTAGTCATTTTATGGACGTGCGAAATACGCTAATGAACAGTTTACAAAATCCTCGTGTGATCTGGTCCAGAGCTCGACAAAATGTCCGAACCGTCAACCAAACATCAGTTTGGAAACATGGAAATCCTATTTTGAAACCATGTTTCTAGGTAATGATAGCTGTCAAGGTGATGAATTAGAAAGAGTGGCAGTATATCATTATATTCTAGATGCTGAAATCAGTGGGGATGAAGTTAGGCATGCAATAATAGATTAAAATCAACGAAAGCTCCAGGTCTAGACGGATTACCGGGTGGATGTTGTAAGATAGCTGGTAAAAACAGTGTCCCATTTCTCACAAAACTGTTTAACTCGATATACACTTCTCATCATTTCCCAGATTTCTGGCCTTGTTCAATAATCCTTCCACTTCACAAGAAAGGAGACATTCTAAACACAGAAAACTATAGAGGAATTTCACTACTGTGTGCAATGAGTAAGAGTTTTATCATTATACTTGCAAAGCGATGGCATTTGTGGGTGGAGATGGAAAAGAAGATTTGCCCTGAACAGGCTGGGTTTCGAACACAACACTCAACCATCGACCATATCTTTACTCTGTATTCAATGATCTTGAAACACGTATTGGAGACCGACGCGGAAAATTGTACGTCGCCTTTGTTGATTACAGAAAAGTGTTTGATTCCGTTAACCATAGTCAGCTCTGGAAAGTCCTTAAAGGTGCACATATTTCGTCCAAATTTTTTAGGATGTTAAAGGCCATATATTCCAAAGTACAGGCTTGCGTTCGTTGGGGACAGGAGTTCTCCAGTTTCTTCGATTTTCCCTCTGGTGTAAAACAAGGGGCAATTGAGAGTCCTCAAATTTTCTCTCTCTGCAATAATGTAGTTGCTGATTATATACGTAGAAAAGGCAGACATGGGGTACAGATGGTACCGGACATGATGGAAGTGTTCCTGCTACTTTTTGCTGACGATGTTGTTCTCTTATCGACTTCACCCACTCGTCTTCAAAATTAGATTGATAGTCTTTGGCATGTGTCAGAACGATTATACTTGACGGTCAATACTAACAAGACGAAAATCATGGTGTTTAGAAAAGGAGGACATCTTGCTTCAGGGGGAAAATGGTTTCTTGAAGGGTCTAGATTGGAGGTAGTTAATCAATATAAGTATTTACGATTCATGTTTACAACAAGGCTATCCCTCTCTGCTACCATAAATGACCTGGCCATTAGAGGAAAACAAATGGGAGTGCAGGTATTAAGGGTACTATGGAGACTGCGTTGCATGAAAACAAAAGTGTTCACTACTATGTTTGATACGCAAGTACAAGCATCTCTCCTTTATGGAGCACAAATATGGGGTCTCTAAAAACACTCAAGGGTGGAAGGAACTCACACTTTTGTATGTAAACGGTTCGTGGGGTTAGATTTAATGACCCCAAACCACATGGTTTATGGAGACCTAGGACGCTTTCCACTGTCGGTAAACAGCAGTATAAGGACTATTAAGTACTGGCATAAACTGTGTCGAATGAAAGACGACAGGCTCCCAAAACAAGCACTACTGATGCTTATGAACTCACGCATTAAGAGAGGATGCAGTTGGACTGAGAAGGTAAAACACTTCCTTTGTCAATTGGGTTTTGGCTTTGTGTGCTCCAATAGCGGAGTAAGTCATGAAAAGCGTTTTTGATACAGCTTAAACAAAGACTGAAAGACTGTTTCCGCCAAGTCTGGAACGCAAAGAATAGATGCAGTGACAGATACAGATGGTACTCTACCTTAAAAATGAATTTGGTTTAGAAAACTATATGAATGTACTCGAGATAAAAAAAAATTAGGGATGTATTTATTCGCTTCAGGTTTGGAATAAACGACATGTATAGCAATGTAAGGTTCAGCCGGCCACAAGACATATCATGTCCATTATGCAAGGAAAGGGAAACTAAGGAGCATTTTCTGTTAAGGTGCCCTGCATACCAACAGCTTAGAGAGAAATACATAACACGATTCTTAATCAAGAAAACACGAGTGGATGTATGTACATTCCTAATGCAGGGAACTGAAGTCCGAATGACTCGTTCAACAGCGATGTACATTCTATATGCCTTTCAAATAAGAGAACACAAAATTATGGGAGTAATTTTACAAGGCGAAATTTTTTTTTCTTGATTTCTTCCTTTACGTGCGTATTCACACTTGTTCGCTATCTATTAATAGTTGAAGCAGCATGGTGTCGATTGCAAAGTTATCTTTTTGACATACTTGATGAACGATGAGCCTAGGACTTTGAAATATGTGTGTGTGTGTGTGTGTGTGTGTGCGCGCGTGTGTGTGTGTGTGTGTGTGTGTATGTGTGTGCGCGTGTGTGCGTGTGTGTCTGTATGTGTGTAAACTTGTGTATGTATAGGACAAATAGATAAAATCAAATACTTAATCACAGGCCAAAGAGTTATAGAAAACGAGGAATGGCGCAATACTGGTGTTATATGCTTTTAAAACATGGAGCAGAGAAAATGTTTCTAAGATAGTGTAATGTGTTTGCCTAAATTAATATTGCAGTCTTGCGATCATGAATGCATATGAAGCTGCAATCATCATTGAAAACGTTTTTAAAAGATTTAACTGTACATTGAAAAACAAGTGTCGTCATCGAGACGCGGGGTATCAATACAGTGATGAGTGGTATTCTTTACTGGAAAGTCTTCAATGTCGTTTGTAATGTATTTCTTGCATTGTCATTCATTGCTATACTGTTTGAAAGCTTGTAAATAGAGGATAATATCAAATGGGTCGTCGGCCGAATAAAGATCAATTAATCACTCAATCTCTCTCTCTCTCTCTCTCTCTCTCTCTCTCTCTGTCTCTCTCTCTCTCTCTGTCTCTCTTTCTCTCTCTCTCTCTCTCTCTCTCTCTCTCTCTCTCTCTCTAAATGTATTGGAAAATGTGACCTGCCCTCCTTTTCAGCTACCACCCCAGACTGCTAGTTTATCAGAGTCTACTTCAGTAGCACAGCCTTGGGTAAAGCAATCTGTCTGGTAATGTAAATCCAATACTGACCTTGCAAAACAAGCGCTGCAGGTTGGCAGGACAGTGGAATGCTTTTCATTGACGAGGAACGGGAAAAACGCCTGTGACTCTGCACCACAAAATCAGTCGCTTGTTGCTATTTTGTGAGTTCGAGTTTTCTGTAAATATGTATGTATGTAGACAGTTGCAATGACGAGAGAACTAGTTTTCTGGTGGTGCAAGAATCATGAATATGTGATTACTAACCACACAAAAAATGAGTTCCTTTAAAGATATGCACTCTTGTAACTTGCATTTTCAGTAACGGTTGTTTTGTTTGCGTGACATGCCGTTTGTTGATGCCCTGTGCTGACGTGCATATAACTACTAATCAATTCTATTTACATTATTTTGAAGCAGGGATTAATTTTTTCATTCTATGAAAATGTTTTACCAAATGTGACATGACAATGGGGCTATGATTTGCATCAAATTCAGTTTCTTTGGCTTTGTTAGTTTTTATCTTCAACTTCTTCGTCTTCTTCTTTTAAAAGATCAGTCCTTCAGAACATTATCTCAAAGGGCAATCCTAAACAAAACATATGATATAATGTTGATCGCAAAACATCGAAAGTATTGCAATCCATGTTTCTACCTCAGTCCACCTATGTTCGGTTGTTGTTGTTTTGTCCCCTCTGTTATGTACGGTACCGAGCTGGTCCATTTTGGCCTGCAGCCTGCAAATGTCTACAGTCGTTTCTGGTGCGCCAGATATAGCGAATTGTATGGTATATCTGGTGTGTACCAGAATGGTCTAAAGTATGTTAAGACTGGATGCTTGGTGCGGCAGCTCCCTCGCCATAATGCCCGTATACTGGCAGGCACAGTTATTTGCAGCTGAAGAAAGAAATTGCTTTGCGAGTCCTGTCCCATTTCGCACAATGCTGCCATGTCATGTAAGGTGGTAATCGTGATGGAATGTGGCTCGACCAAAAGCATGTTGATAAGGCAATCCATCTACACAGAAATTGCCGCTCCTGGTGTCTGTTCTGTCTGCTGCAGTTTCCATTCCTACCTAAATTGCGTATGTTCTCTTTCTTCTATTTGCAATAGCTAGACAGCCCCCCCCCCTCTGAAATCGTGAATGAACAGATTCTTCGTTGATCTTTCCACTGTGCAAAAACCTTACTGTTGATAGATGTCATGGAAGGCACAACGATTAAATTACATACATTTTCTTTTTCCGTGAAGATACTGTTTCAAACAAAATTCACACACACACACACACACTACACATCTCTCTCTCTCTCTCTCTCTCTCTCTCTCTCTCTCTCTCTCTCTCTTTCTCTTTCCCTCTGAATCTCTGTTGGAAAATGTTTTCTTTCTTAAACATTTCATTTGAACAATGAGAATACAACTGAAAAAGAAAAGTTTGAAGTTCACATCTAGCTCACACATTATTTACTTATCTTTACTACAATACATTTCATGTCTTTCTGATGTCATGTACTGTAATGCTTTCAGTACAATTCATCTCATCATGCTGCTTGTCTTAGTTTTTTCACGAAAGAATTATTCACTATTTGTTTATGTTTTTAAACGTCATTTTGAATGGTCTCAATCACTGCCGTACATTACACACATATATGTAACTAGAACTGGAAAAGGGAGGTAAGCCTCCCGTAAGTACAAACCGCACTGGCTTTGGTATGCATAATCACATTCTAGAAGTTCCGGCAGATGCATTTGGTAACTGGTTTGCAAGGACATATTTCTAGCTGATGAGAGTGACGTTCTTTGAAGGAAAAGGTTTATTTCATCCTATTGATGACTTTCCCTGTTGTCTCTCAAGCAGACTCAAAGGAGGATCTGGACTGGTCGGATTTCGTGAGGCTAAAAGCAGGATAAAGGTCACTTTGTAAAGCTGGCCCAGATAGACGAGAGGCTTCGTTGACCTAGAGTTATCACGTGTCACACGCAAGATTCGATTGAGCTTTGATCGCAGTTTTCTGATATGATTACAAATCCTTAATGCATATCCTCATTTTGAAGTCGCCGAGGTCTTTAATGTTCACAAATTATCCCGTGCAGCTGCTGGTTTTGCCACGTGACAACACGACTTAAACTGCAATCAAAGGGATGCAAATCGTGATAAGAACCTATGTGGCAAAGACACCGGTATCCGCTGTACTTGGGTTCAACCACTGCTGCAAATGCACGTCTCTAATCAAAATCATCCAGACTTCAAGGTCATAAAGTTGCAGCAGTCGACATGAAGGGAAAAGATGGGCATGATTTAATAATACTGCTGTAAGGTTCAAATGGAGCACGGCATATTTTTCCTGTATTCAACAAACAAGCCTCCCCCCTTTACACACACACACACCCCACCTCCCATCTCCACACCCCACCCCCACCTTCCGCCCACCCCCCCCACCCCCCCAAAAAAAAAGGCCAAGTTCCATGTGACTGAGAAACCAGGTCAGATTGTTCACTTACTGTTTACTGACAGAGTAACTACCGCCGATTCTGGTCAAATTCATACTACGCAACGTGCAAAGGCAAGTAAAGCGGAAAACAGCGATATCCAGAAATTGGCATTACAATAAGAAATTCTGAGGGGCCTTCAATACTTCAGTGGTTAGAGTACTCAGACAGCAACTCTGAAGTTCCGGGTTCAGTCCCATCATGAGGTCCTGACACTCATTCTAAATGTTCTCTGTTAGTCTCTGTTCTGTCTTGGGAATGTTGGCCTTTCTTTCAAACCTGACAAGCTACGCGAGACAAAAAAGCCATTCAAGTATCAGGTAACCATCTGCTGCAAGATTACTGACAATCATCACTGTTCTTATGAGTACTCCGTCCAACATTACTCATGATTAGGTCTAGACAAATTCAAAGTCAGTTTCAAAACAACAGGTAGCACTATAAGACTTAGCTTTACTATGCTGACAAGTGTGGACAGGAAAGGATTCGTTCTTGCAACTGACATCAGCACCGTAGCAGTGAGCATGAATCATCTCTGAACTTGATACAAAATCCACTTTACCTCTAGAAAGCTTACGTGAATGTGTAGTTCTCAATAAAGGTCACTTCAATGAAACAAAGGGGACTAAGGAACAATGAGCTGATACATTCATGTCCAAAAGCGGTTTGTCTTCTCATCCAGTGTCAGAACAAACACTTCCTTTCCTGAGCGCGGCTTTGATTGTGCAACTCGGAACACTGCAACGGCAGGGAAAGGAATTTTCTAAATGCGAGTATCATGACTTCAATAGGAGAGTTTGAAATATTGATAGCGGAAACGGAGACAACCCATTTATGGATAATTCATGGTTGTTTTTCCGGTCCCGATGGCTCTGCCAGAATTTCTCGTGCACTGAATGGAGACAGATGTCTTCCTCTCATGACTAGTGTCCATGATGAGGCTTCGCTGAGTCATTCTTTTAATATTTCATTTCCTTCTGTTTGTTGTTGTTTTTTTTGGGGGGGAAGGAGGGGGAGGCGGGAGGTATCATCGAGTTGAACATGCCACAGGAAACCCAATGATTGCATGAATCAACTCTCACAAGGAATGGCAGTTCTGCAAGC
Source organism: Theodoxus fluviatilis (assembly GCA_034096865.1). Taxonomy (NCBI): domain Eukaryota; kingdom Metazoa; phylum Mollusca; class Gastropoda; order Cycloneritida; family Neritidae; genus Theodoxus; species Theodoxus fluviatilis. Next base: position 14,642 of record JAWQFJ010031292.1, read on the forward strand.
CATTGATCTTGGACTCTAGTTTACATGCCCATGCGGTCACACTGAAAGAAAATTCTGCATACACATATGTGGAAAAAACATCCTCTTTTCATTGCCAAGTTCAAAAATGGTCGACATATAATAAATTCTTCTTGAAAGCGCAAACATGTCAGTGTCTGCAGCGTGCGTTAGGGATTTGGAGGGCTAATATTTTTACACTGCTTTTGTATCATATCGTATATTTCATACGTACATTATGCTTTATGTATGTCCCAAAAGCTCTGTAACCATGAGAGATTGCTGGGGAGAAGGCTCGTAGTGACAACCACTATATGGCTGTTTACAGCCGTCTATTATGGAATTCGACAATCACTTGGGCAATATACATTTATCCCTGAGACAGACATGTGGGCGGTCGAGGTCGGTTACCACAAAATGTTGTGTAAAACTCAAAGCTATCAAAAAGGACTCAGCAAATTACCAAGCTGTCAGAACTTTCATCAAAAGATCATTACCCTGACAAATGCTCTGGCACCATGACATTCTTCGACCTCAGTAGATGCCGGACATCAACGTCTCTCTTTCTCCTTCAAAACCATCTGGATCCAGCATTAGCTCCTTGGACAGACGTGCCATTTGAACAGTGCAGAGCAACTGCGACTGAAGATCTCTCCACAATCCTCTTCGTTTCACATTTGAATAGAAAGCAGCTCCGGGCTTTACAGCATGTTGTTTTTCCTCCCACAAACTCGATGTTGGAAGTTCCTGAAACCAGGACAGAAAACAGAGTACACGTCTTCCGCAGACCAAGCAAATGGACTGCAACAACCAGACTCAAAGGGAGTCATTCAGCAGGCCTCAATGGAGCAGTTTGATTGCTATTGATGACTTGTAATGAAAATCCTTATTCCCCGGTTCAGGAAACAGAGGGAACCTTCAGGGAGCGTAATTGTTTTCAGAACAAAACTTTCAACAACGAACCCGGCTGAGCAAGCGGGCGCTATGCTCAAAGACAGGGTAGAGAGTTGCCGAAGAGCTGTTTACATGCTCGTAGCAGCAGCATGCGGACGATGAACTTCATGCTTGCGCTAACTCCATCAACATAATTACGTTTTAAAGTTATTTTATATAAATTCTCCAAATCAGTTGCTTTTTGTCATAGTAAACGAAACATGCGTGATCAGGAAAATCTCGCACAAATGTAGTACGGCTGCAAAAAAAACAACCTTTGAAATAGTTGAGAATTCTATTAATGTTTCCAGTGTCATGGGTGTTCGTCCGAGCAAGCTTACAGTCTGCTTCTGAACTCCCTCATTATAGTTTGATGAGTCAGAGCTTGTGGAATAAAGACTAAGTGAACGCAATGTCAAACTCGAGGCAGTTGCTTTTCACTCAATATAAGCTTAGCAAGTGCGAGTGTAGTTGTGAGGATATTAAAATGGACCACAGCTTCGTAGTGTGATATTCCTTAAAGTGTACAACATAACATGATAATGTTTGCATAATATAGGTACATGTGATGCCTTCCTACGAGCAATCACGTTGGTTTGGATCTTAATAAGACCGATGTACTTTTAAAACGTAAATATTTGTTTCATTTGACCTCTCCTTTTTCACATCTTCTCTCTTATTTCAGCGATAGTCTCAAATGCTCATGCTGAGGTAGGTTTGTAATAGCAGGGGTAGATGTAGACCAAGATGTGATTCCAGCAAATCCACTGATTGGAGGCATGAAATCTATTTTAATATAGTTTGCCCATAGAGAGGTTTAGATTTCATGTAAGAAATAACATAAACTCGTGTTAGCTATATTAATGTTTCACAGCATTGACAACGATTTACTAGTTAATCTCTGCTATTAAGTTCCAATGCAGTGATCAGATGAGGCTTTTAGCCCGATGGTGATGAAGATAAATAGGTCCTAAATCTCGTGACACTTCCATTGATTCGCTTTGTGATTATCCTACCTTTGTTTGTAGATTGAGCTGATATGCGGTTTATGGGATCTTAGATAAAACTGCTCGAACGCGAAGAAAAAAGGACACCATTGACCATTTTTCTGCAGTAACATCACCACCAGCACTAGCACCAGCACCTGTACGAGTTTTCACACCAGGACCACAACTACGGCTACCACCACCACCACCACCCTTAAAACCACCGATATCGCATTAGCAACAACAGCCCCAGCAAGAGCAGCAAAGGTGGCAACATCAACGACTGCTACGAAGATGAACAACACATCAACTTCAACAACTACACCAATAAAGCAGTTCATCAAGAACTCATATGCGAGTACATGGACAACTACATGTGCGTTCAGTTGCTGATTTGGTTATCATGGTTAAGTCGAGGCTTCAAAGGAAAGTCATCCTGTAGAGAGAGCATGCAGAGAGACACAGACACAGGCGTCTGGCCAGACGAAGCACTAAGCTGATTAGACCCGGAGTTCTCTGTCGGGAGCGGCCCCAAAGGAAAGGATCCAATCCTTGGACCATTTCTGCACGGTGGTCGTGACCATACATAGGAACAGGAGGAACAGAGGATGGCGAGAATTCGCTGCCGCGCACTCTGTCTGTGTGTGTGTGTGTGTCTATTACAGTGATTATCAGTCTGTCTCCATCACAGTGGAGCTACCCGCACATCAGGCGGAAAGAACAGACAGATTAGTGAGCGAGAAGTCTGCCTGAGGAAGGCGTATCATGATGCACTAGTGGAGCCACTTCGTCGCCATCAAGCGTCTGTCCTTTAGTCATCCGTTCACAGGGAAGTTCTTTAAATCGGCGAAGCCATCAGGAAATTCCAAATAAAGACGACACGGAAGCTGATTTGCTGAGGTGACCTTAGAGCGATAGCTTCGCAGGTGCGCTGTTCACGTCTCCTGAGGACAAATATAGCGCCGGCATGTCCTTGAAGAAAAGGCTTTCTTGCATTCAAATAAAATAAAATGAAAAATCAGTTTCTCGGAATCTGAGTCACTATCTTGCTATGAGGATATTTCGGTAACTGTGAAACTCATGAAATCAGTATTTCCTTTTTGTAGTTTATAGTAAAAGCTTTCCTTTGTTTCCTAGATGCGGTTTCTTGTTTGACAGTTAAAATATGAAGAGTACAAGCAAAATAGTATATTTTCTTTGGAACAAAAGATGCAGTTTATAGAACTGGATGGAAAACTTTTCATGATAGAAGTTTTCAACACATCAAACCTGTTCCACACATTGCATTGCAATTAATCTGATTATTTAAGTGTTACCAATAGTACCACTTGTTGCCTCTTAAATATTCTCGTTCCTCTGGAGATAAGTTCTTTGGAGTGTAAGCCGTATTTGAATTGACTTAAACTTGCTTACAAAATTCCTATGTGTGATATTCCATATCGCACGCGAGGACAGTACTTGGCAGGGGGAGGGTAGCCCTAAATCAGGCAGTGTTTCATGTTCGGTCATCACAATACTCTGTCTGTAAAATCTCCAGAGAGCCCCATTCACCTGACGGATGCTTCACTTGCAGCACACCCAAGGACGATGGCATTTAAGGGAGGCTTTGCTGGCTGCGTAGGAGTGCGCCATTCAGCTACGCCTCATTCATCTGGGACACTGGGGTTTGTGAGCGGCGTGAAATTACGGGCAGAGACTTCATCAAATAGGAGATCAACTGGGCCATATCTGTTCAGTTCCAGCACCCTGTGATTGACCCAGAACTGACTGGAAACGACCCGGCTAGGCACAGCAAACGAAAAGGTCAGACCACAAAACGTCTTTGTTGGCTCATCCTGCCTGTCCAAGGAGAGGTTGCGGTCACCAATGGTCATTTCCAGATGATGCGATCAATTAGCATGAGCGAAAGTGGTATCACCTGTGACTTACTTTGGAAGATGTGAGATTGTCAGTTTTGAAACGCCAAAGGCCTGAATTTGCCCATTCCTGCAGATTACAGCTGTGCTAAGATGACAATTGCAGCCGTGAGTAAAGAAAGGATTTTACTTGGTAACCCACTTCTCCAAGAAGGTCGTTTCGTACACTCGTATAAAACTTTTTTGCGGAGGGACAATATTAGTATTTTATCCATGCCGGACGTTACCAAAATATAATATTTAACCAGAACTGGGCATTCGATTTTGTGCCTGAAGAGCATGTTGTCAATACTGACGTCGCGAGGCTCAGACTGCTAAAAGTTCCTTTTCAGCATCAGGAAATGAGTTTGAAATTTCCCTTTCATTGATTTTCTTTCACAATGGTGTAATGAAAGGTTTCGATTGAACCACATGATACAAGCGATCCGTCAATATTTATTGTAAAGCTTATGAATCAGTAAGAGGATCGACTATTGATCTACAAGAGTCGTTAGAACCGGCACCGATATCGTTCCTTTCCATGCAGGGTAGGTGAAAGTTCTGCTTTGATACGTTGTCGTTCGATAGCGGCGACCCGCAAAGTCTGCATACTCTCATTCATTAAAGTGCAAAGGAATCAAGTGGAATTTGCATGAATCTTTCATGGGGTTTTCCACGCGTTTAGTTTATCTTAGGGAAAACATTGCACCATATGCTATTTCTCTCCCTCCGTCACTCCCTCGGTATATATTACGTCTGCCTGCATACCTGCCTCTTTCTCTCTTTTGCTGTCTGTCTGTCTGTCTGTCTGTCTGTCTGTCTGTCTGTCTGTCTGTCTGTCTGTCTGTCTGTCTGTCTGTCTGTCTGTCTGTCTGTCTGTCTGTCTGTCTGTCTGTCTGTCTGTGTGTGTGTGTGTCTGTCTGTCTGTCTGTCTGTCTGTCTGTCCGTCTGTCTGTCTGTGTGTCTGTGTGTCTGTGTGTCTGTCTGTGTGTCTGTGTGTCTGTCTGTCTGTCTGTCTGTCTGTCTGACTGTCTGTCTGTCTGTCTGTCTGTCTGTCTGTCTGTCTGTCTGTCTGTCTGTCTGTCTGTCTGTCTGTCTATCTGTGTGTCTGTCTGTGTGTGTGTCTGTGTGTGTGTGTGTGTGTGTGTGTCTGTCTGTCTGTCTGTCTGTCTGTCTGTCTGTCTGTCTGTCTGTGTGTCTGTGTGTGTGTGTGTCTGTCTGTGTGTGTGTGTGTGTGTCTGTCTGAGTGTCTGTGTGTCTGTGTGTCTGTGTGTCTGCGTGTCTGTGTGTCTGTGTGTCTGTCTGTCTGTCTGTCTGTTTAGCTATTTCAGATATAGCCAGATTCATTGAATTTGATTTACCTCAGAGGACAGAGTTACATTGGACGTTGGGCATGGACCATGCAACATTTTCTTCCTAGTTGATCGGAGAGGTCTTACACGCCACAGCTGTTTCAGATCAGTCAGTCTCCGTAAACAACATGGCACTGGACACAATACATGGAAAACACAATCCTGCATGAGCAAACATGTTTTTATTTTTACAGCAGCCTGCACATTCCTGCACACTTCGTTGTCTTTTAGCCATGGCTACAAACTTATACAATTATTGTGTTTCACTTTCTGACATAAATTGAAATGAACATATATGTTTCTAACTACACCCGTGTTCCTTGCCCGCCGCACGGACGTCTTGATTGGATTTCAATTTCTTTTTTATATCCACAAGATATTTTTATATCCATGAAATAAAGTTACAGGTATAAATGTAATGAAAATTTGAACACAAACTGATGGGAATGCACTCAGATTTTCAAACTGCAGTCTCAGTCATTGACCATCCAATCATAGCTATCAATTCTGGCAGACTGGCACAAAACCACTCCCTACCTGTGTGAGGCAATTCGGCGCTACACGATGAAATATGTGACGGGGGTTCAGCCTGTGTCATTTACATGTTTTTTTGCAGAAATGTACTCCAGGGACACCAGCATTTCATGTTGTAAAATTATTTACCTAAAATATATATTAATATGAGCTGAAATTATCTCTTTTCTCCAAATTCCCGCTGATTCTACTCCTAGTTTTAGCTGGACAGAACTTTGACTTGTATTGAATTAATCAGAAAACATTGCAGATTAAGAAAATACTTGCATTTCAAAACCAAAACAAAATTCAAGTTAGGACTAGTTTTGTGGCTACCAGTCATGAATGGTGTTTGTGACAGTTTGAATCCCTTTATTGTATCCACGACGAAATGTTCTATCTGCGAAAGGAACTTACACAAATAATTGTGTTTGAAAGTTTGGCACACACTGATGGGGATGCACGTACGTTCTCCGGGTACTTTCGAGGGCTCAGGTTGGAAACAAAAGTGACTCAAATGTATTCTATGTTCATTTGAAGTCTGGTTTTAAGATTCCCAAGGATTAGAAATGTTGTCTTAGACAATTAATATGGCCTGGTGACGAGAGGGTAAATGTGTGATTTGAGCACCTGTAAACAGATTAAAAGTTGCAATGTCAAATCAACAGCCTTCATCTTTAATTCCCGAACACAAGAAGTTGCACTGCATGCTAACACCACTTCAGTCGCCTTAAAACGTCAAGGAAATAGAAAAATGTTGTTCAGTCTTATGTGTCACGACTCCCTTCTGCACCAATGATCTAGACAGCTTCATCAAGAGGAAGTAAATCAGACCTGCAGATAGCGAAGGCCTTATCTTTATTTGTCCGGAAAGAACAGAGACGCAAACTCGAATCAAATTCCTGGCTTGAGCTTCAGTGTTGACCCGCAATGACCCAGCGTCAAACTTGGTCGTTGGAATCAGCTCCCATGTACTGTATGGATAGCGGCGAAAAGTGAATTTGCACGCACTTCTTGCAGACAAAAATATCCCCCGATCCTTGTATTTCCTGCTCCCTACCTTCTGTCTCCTGTGGATCGATGATGAAAGTAGACCCCATGAATCTCTACGCGATTTACAAGAGGCGTTTGTTTGACAGGAAATATAGTCTTGACTTGCTCCGAGCCAAGGAAAATTAGTACTATTCGTCATTATCTTTCTCAGCAGGCCACCAAAACCCTCATCACATCACTTGTTCTGTCTCGTCTCGACTATGGAAACTCTTCTCGCTGGCATCCCTGACACTCTGCTTAACAAACTCCAGAAAGTTCAGAACTGTGCTGCTAGGCTAGTTTTTCGATGTCCCAAGCGTACCCATGTCTCATCACTCCTACACACACTTCACTGGCTCCCCATCTCTCAGAGGATAGATTATAAACTTGCTACTTTGTGCTTCAAAGCCATCGAAAACACCGTACCACACGCTCTCACAGAAATTCTTGCAGTCTACACGTCCTCAGATCTCTACGCTCAGCTGCTGACTCTAGAATGCTTAAGGTCCCCCCCCCCCCCCCCCCCAGTAATAAGAAAACTCAAGGACAGCGTGCCTTCTCCTATATTGGACCTGTAACCTGGAATAGTCTCCCTCGCTCAGTCCGTCATTCTGACACTCTGCCCCAGTTCAAAAGTGATCTAAAGACCCACCTCTTCCGATCCGTCTTTCCCGCTGAGCTGCTTCTCCTTACTTGACCTGGCCTGCAAGTGCTGTATATATTGTATAATTTGTTCTACTTGTTCTACTGGATCTTAGTTTTTGTTTTTTATTTATTTGTGTAGTGTGTGAGTTTTTGTAGGAATGTGGTGTTGAGTGGTTGTATAAGTGTTGATTCTTTGGTTTGTAAACGCCATGAGCTTGCCTGTCAAGGGAAGGTATGTGCGTATGAATAAACTATTATTATTATTATACCGGAAGTACGTCATTCCCTCAGCCTCTGTTGGCTTTCCCGCTCCGTCAGTGATGTGCACACTTCCTGTGCTGACGAAGCGTTTGCCTCCCTTTTTTGACGTTGGCTAAATGAGTCTCTACGTCAGTCACCATGGTGACGCTTTTGAGGAAAACGTGCAGACCACAGACAGTAATCACATTTCTTTCTCGTCTATCACAAACAGTTGCGGGAAGATCGCTCGCTTTCATCATAGTCACTCCTCTGTTCCATTGGAAGGGTAGATTAATTTTCAGGGTGTGTCCTCAATATTTGGAATTATATAAGACGCTCGACAGCTTGAAGATGGATGAGAACTTTTTATCGGCAGACTTTTATCCTGTGACGCTGAGGGACATGTAATCGGCTACCGTCCAATTTAAGTGCCATTTTGCTTTAGGTGTTATTCATTTGAAATAATTAGTGGATTCACCCAGATCGTGCAGATGTATCTACGTCAATGCAGATACTTTTTCAAGTTCTGATGTGCAGTGTATCTGTATCGTGAACTTATCAGAAGCGAGGTCAACGGAAACTATTAACGCAGGTTTGTAATCTATTTCCTCGCCTAAGATAGTCAGAACTATTTAAACATATTTCACATGGCCTGATGCATTCTGAAATGCTGCGACCTGTGAACAGGGAATTATCGGACCTCACTTACAGTGAGGCCATGGGCATTGTAAAGCGATTCGATTCACCACCAGGGGCCTCTGCAATCAGCTACCGTCCCTATTGGGGGATTGGCCTGTGTACGCCACTGTTTGGCTTGGATCCAAAAGATCACGAATGTCGTCCCTGCCTCGTCCTCGCGTCGTCCAGTGACCTGTTGTGTCTGGTAAAGCTTTATGAAGAAAATTCCTCTCACGTTTCACAGCAATATCTAGGCTTCCTCGTAGTGAGAGCGAGAGAGAGAGAAAGAGAGAGAGAGAGAGAGAGAGAGAGAGTGAGAGTGAGAGTGAGAGAGAGTGAGAGAGAGAGAGTGAGAGAGAGAGAGAGAGAGAGAGAGAGAGAGTGAGAGAGAGAGAGTAATAGAGAGAGGAGGCGAGGAGGCAGGCAGGCAGGCAGGCAGATGGAGACAGAAATAAAGGATGAGCCATGAATTTTGGCCTCTCGGAAATGGACAATTTTGCTTGCAGTAAAAGCATCATATAGTTCAACTGAGCTAAGCTGAGTCGAGTTGAGTTGACTTGACTTACTTGAGTTGAGTTATGTTGAGCTGAGCCGGTATGAGTTGAGTTAGGTGAGCTGAGTCAAGCTTTGTTGAGCTGAAATGAGTGACATATTACTCAGCTGACTGAACTGTGCTAAGCTGTGTTTACTGGTTTTGTTTTCTTGAGCTAGAGTTTATCACCACTGAGTTCAGTAGAGTTAATTTGGGTATGACAGTTTCACCCCACTAATGTTCACCGGTAACGGAATTCCTCGTATTTAGCCAGATTTTGGACTCTTAAAATGTTGCTATGACAGAGGCACACGGAAGGTAGACCCTTTCCTCATAGTCTTGATGAAGGTGCCAGCAGGACTGCGGTGTAACGTCAGGATGTCAGGACGTTTCGTCTCCGCCAAGCGGGTCGCAGCAACTAGGGGATCTGAGCTGACCTCTGTTTTGGGATATCCCGGTGCCACGAAAAAGTGTGGAGAATAGCGTATGCAGGCGCCACTGTGCAGTCTTTGGGTTGGAAGTTCGCGCAATACAAGTGTATTATACATACATGTATATACATGTCATTGAGAAGATTACAGTCGTTGAGGGGCTGCCATGCTCATCCATTTTTACATGTCTTGTGGACTTGCCTCCGTTTATAAGGAAAGGTCGTTTCTAACATGACTACGCACACAGCATGAACACGCACAACTTTTATCCCCATTCTGCCCAAAAGTACAATATCACCCAAAAGTGCCTGGGTCGAACGGTTCCTTCTTTTAAGTAGAAATCGTTATAACGGTAGTTTTGTCTAACATTTTTAAAAATAAAGTTTCCTTTCAATCGACTTCACAAGCGACTGTGTAAGCATATCCAAAGGGTTTAAAGCATCAAGTGGACAACCATACAGTAAAATATTCGAATTGCAGGCCCATCAACAAAACGTTTTATTAAAATTACTCAGACGTTTCTTTCTGCCTTCTTTTAGACGTCATACATCGATATTTTGTTTGTTATCTCTTGCAATTAACACTGACGTTTGCAAAGGCCATTACAATATCTAGTTTGACAAATTAGCTACTTGACAACTCATACATTATCATGTCTCTAAACGTCTTCATCACGATCATTTTTCATGAGGCAGATATGAAATTACCATCTGTACGTCATATCATGAACGATACACTTCAGAATCATTTTTTGTAACCAAGATAGGTCCTTTTTAAAGTTGCTGACCTATTCTGTCTTTGATGCAAGAGTCAATCTTTCTCTCCTGAAATATAACCACGATACATCACCCCTTTCTCATTACATTTGAAGACGTTGACAAATATGTTCACTTTCTTATTTAAAATATCTTAAAACTAACTCCATTATTATTATTTTATTAATCCATCAAAACTATTTCATGCTGATATTAATTGACAATGGAAAAAATGGCCTTTACAAGGACAGTGAAGACATGGGAAGGCTGGATCTCATTTGGAAAGTATTTCTAGATGGTCCCGAAACGTCGGAATGAACCAATCGATAAAGACCTATTTCTCCCTGCCTGCGCGCGGTAGGCTTCCACGGACTAGAGGGGATTCTGTAGGCAATATGAAGCAATCAGGGATACCGTAATTGACCGTGCTGTCCACATCAGCTGGGCATGCACCCGTTGCCCGCGTCTGGGATGCTGCTTTCGAGGACAGAAAGACTTGCTGGCTGGACGACGACCCATCAAGTTGGTGTAGCTGTACTACAAGTAGGAATGCTGAAGGGCAGAGAGAGAGGAGAGAAAGAGAGAGAGAGAGAGAGAGAGAGAGAGAGACAGAGAGAGAGAGAGAGACAGAGAGAGAGAGAGAGACAGAGAGAGAGAGAGAGACAGAGAGAGAGAGAGAGAGAGAGAGAGAGGGAGGGAGGGAGGGAGGGAGGGAGGGAGGGAGGGAGGGAGGGAGGGAGGGAGGGAGGGAGGGAGGGAGGGAGAGGGGGAGGGAGGGAGGGAGGGAGGGAGGGAGGGAGGGAGGGAGGGAGGGAGGGAGAGAGAGGGAGGGGGGGAGAGGGAGAGAGAGGGAGGGAGGGAGGGAGGGAGAGAAAAAGAGAGAGAAAGAAAGAGAGAGAAAGAAAGAGAAAGAGAGAAAGAGAAAGAGAGAGAGAAAAAGAGAGAGAGGGAGGGAGAGAGTGGGAGGGAGAGAGAGAAAGAGAAAGAAAGAGAGAAAGAGAGAAAGAGAGAAAGAGAGAAAGAGAAAGAGAAAGAAAGAGGGAAAGAGAGAAAGAGAGAGAGAAAAAAAGAGAGAAAGAGAGAGA
>JAWQFJ010031293.1:0-2500 GCA_034096865.1 Theodoxus fluviatilis
GGATGAATGGATGGATAGATGGATGGATGGATGGATGGATGGATGGATGGATGGATGGGTGGATGGATGGATGGATGGATGGGTGGGTGGGTGGGTGGATGGATGGATGAATGGGTGGGTGGGTGGGTAGATGGATGGATGGATGGGTAGGTGTGTGGGTTGATGGATGGATGGATGGGTGGGTGGGTGGGTGGATGAATGGATGGATGCATGCATGGATGGATGGATGGATGCATGGATGGGTGGGTGGGTGGGTGGGTGGATGGATGGATGGATGGATGGGTGGATGGATGGATGGATAGATGGATGGATGGATGGATGGATGGGTGGGTGGGTGGGTGGATGAATGGATGGATAGATGGATGGATGGATGGATGGATGGGTGGATGGATGGATGGATGGATGGAGTTTAACGGTCCATCAGCCTTTGTAGGCTATGCAAGGCCATTAAGCATGAACATCTCTAGCATAGTTCCGAGTAAGTGCACATCAAGTCACGATGTCCCTATTTGTTCGCCTCTTACGAATCGCGAAGGGAGACACGGTGGGTCTGTTCTGTTAACCTCCAACCCACAGGGAGACACGGGGGGTCTGTTTTGTTAACCTCCAACCCACAGGGAGACACGGGGGGTCTGTTCTGTTAACCTCCAACCCACAGGGAGACACGGGGGGTCTGTTCTGTTAACCTCCAACCCACAGGGAGACACGGGGGGTCTGTTCTGTTAACCTCCAACCCACAGGGAGACACGGGGGGTCTGTTCTGTTAACCTCCAACCCACAGGGAGACACGGGGGGTCTGTTCTGTTAACCTCCAACCCACAGGGAGACACGGGGGGTCTGTTCTGTTAACCTCCAACCCACAGGGAGACACGGGGGGTCTGTTCTGTTAACCTCCAACCCACAGGGAGACACGGGGGGTCTGTTCTGTTAACCTCCAACCCACAGGGAGACACGGGGGGTCTGTTCTGTTAACCTCCAACCCACAGGGAGACACGGGGGGTCTGTTCTGTTAATCTCCAACCCACAGGGAGACACGGAAGGTCTGTTCTGTTAACCTCCAACCCACAGGGAGACACGGGGGGTCTGTTCTGTTAACCTCCAACCCACAGGGAGACACGGGGGGTCTGTTCTGTTAACCTCCAACCCACAGGGAGACACGGGGGGTCTGTTCTGTTAACCTCCAACCCACAGGGAGACACGGGGTGTCTGTTCTGTTAACCTCCAACCCACAGGGAGACACGGGGGGTCTGTTCTGTTAACCTCCAACCCACAGGGAGACACGGGGGGTCTGTTCTGTTAACCTCCAACCCACAGGAGTAATCTTAGAAAAGTGCAACACCAGCAGTTCTACTTCACGTCTCCGCTAACACCGCGGAACACTAGTACACTGCAACACCAGCAGTAATATCAACTACCTTACCGGTAAATTGCAACACCAGCAGTTCTACTTCACGTCTCCGCTAACATCGCGGAACACTAGTACACTGCAACCACAGCAGTAATCTTAGAAAATGGCAACACCAGCAGTTCTACTTCACGTCTCCGCTAACATCGCGGAACACTAGTACACTGCAACCACAGCAGTAATCTTAGAAAAGTGCAACACCAGCAATTCTACTCTACGTGTCCATTTAACACTGCGGAACATCAGCAGACAGCAAACCAGCAAGTCTACTTACATGTACTTGTAGGCTACACATCATAGAGGAAGAGGGGAAAAAACGCTCCCCGACAACACACCACCCTGGCTGTTCCTCTGCAAGAATGAAGGGGAGCCCTGAGCCATCACGTCCTAGTCCATTTATACACAGAATTATGCCGACACAGCACGGAAGTCTCGTATGGCACAAGACAAAACGGCACTCTTGATGTAACACCCAAAACGAACCGCATGCCGCGAGCATTAAGTGCAGCGCCTGACCCTCACGCTCGCGATTCACAGGACCACGAGTTGTCGCATTCCTATCGAAAGTTTCACACAAGGAAAACTGATCCGGAATCCTTTGAAGTTATTCCTTTAACGGTGAAATGGGGAATAAAATAAGTGGCTACTTTCCTTGCAGCGCAGTAGTGTTGATTTGTTCACAAGTTAATACACGCAGTTCTCAGCCTCCTCCCAACCCCGCCCATCACTTTTTTCTATGAATGTCGATCAGTTTGCCGTTGCTTAAATTGACACTCTCGACTATGAATGTTCCGTAGATTATTTTTGAATATCACATGACGCATAATTAATATACGATTGTGCAACTTACATCTCATTGACATGAATCGTTAACATATTTCCAGTTCTTATTCCTGATGTCATTCCGCACTTGTGCACACATTTGCTCTACCTCTGCAACACCAACACACAGACACACACACACACACACACACACACACACACACAACACACACACACACACACACACACACACACACGGGGGGGGGGGGGGGGGGGGGGGGAGGAGAGAGAGAGAGAGAGAGAGAGAGAGAAAGAGAGACAGACAGAGAGACA
>JAWQFJ010031293.1:7500-17500 GCA_034096865.1 Theodoxus fluviatilis
ATACGTCTTCTCCTAGTATGTGGTGACTTTTGGGTCCATACAGTTTTTGGGACACAGCTACTGTTTGTGGCCATAACGCTTCTCCTAGTATGTGGTGACTTTTGGGTCCAAACAGTTTTTGGGACACAGCTACTGCTCATGGCCATAACTCTTCTCCTAGTATGTGGTGACTTTTGGGTCCATACAGTTTTTGGGACACAGCTACTGTTTGTGGCCATAACGTTTCTCCTAGTATGTGGTGACTGTTGGGTCCGTACAGTTTTTGGGACACAGCTACTGTTTGTGGCCATAAGTCTTCTCCTAGTATGTGGTGACTTTTGGGTCCATACAGTTTTTGGGACACAGCTACTGCTCATGGCCATAACTCTTCTCCTAGTATGTGGTGACTTTTGGGTCCGTACAGTTTTTGGGACACAGCTACTGTTTTTGGCCATAACTCTTCTCCTAGTATGTGGTGACTTTTGGGTCCATACAGTTTTTGGGACACAGCTACTGTTTGTGGCCATAAGTCTTCTCCTAGTATGTGGTGACTTTTGGGTCCATACAGTTTTTGGGACACAGCTACTGCTCATGGCCATAACTCTTCTCCTAGTATGTGGTGACTTTTGGGTCCATACAGTTTTTGGGACACAGCTACTGCTTGTGGCCATAACTCTTCTCCTAGTATGTGGTGACTTTTGGGTCCGTACAGTTTTTGGGACACAGCTACTGTTTGTGGCCATAACTCTTCTCCTAGTATGTGGTGACTTTTGGGTCCATACAGTTTTTGGGACACAGCTACTGCTTGTGGCCATAACGCTTCTCCTAGTATGTGGTGACTTTTGGGTCCATACAGTTTTTGGGACACAGCTACTGTTTGTGGCCATAACTCTTCTCCTAGTATGTGGTGACTTTTGGGTCCGTACAGTTTTTGGGACACAGCTACTGTTTGTGGCCATAACGCTTCTCCTAGTATGTGGTGACTTTTGGGTCCATACAGTTTTTGGGACACAGCTACTGCTCATGGCCATAACTCTTCTCCTAGTATGTGGTGACTTTTGGGTCCGTACAGTTTTTGGGACACAGCTACTGTTTGTGAAAATAAGTCTTCTCCTAGTATGTGGTGACTTTTGGGTCCGTACAGTTTTTGGGACACAGCTACTGTTTGTGGCCATAACGCTTCTCCTAGTATGTGGTGACTTTTGGGTCCATACAGTTTTTGGGACAAAGCTACTGCTCATGGCCATAACTCTTCTCCTAGTATGTGGTGACTTTTGGGTCCATACAGTTTTTGGGACACAGCTACTGTTTGTGGCCATAACGTTTGTCCTAGTATGTGGTGACTTTTGGGTCCGTACAGTTTTTGGGACACAGCTACTGTTTGTGGCCATAAGTCTTCTCCTAGTATGTGGTGACTTTTGGGTCCATACAGTTTTTGGGACACAGCTACTGCTCATGGCCATAACTCTTCTCCTAGTATGTGGTGACTTTTGGGTCCGTACAGTTTTGGGGACACAGCTGTTTGTGGCCATAACTCTTCTCCTAGTATGTGGTGACTTTTGGGTCCATACAGTTTTTGGGACACAGCTACTGTTTGTGGCCATAACGCTTCTCCTAGTATGTGGTGACGTTTGGGTCCATACAGTTTTTGGGACACAGCTACTGCTCATGGCCATAACTCTTCTCCTAGTATGTGGTGACTTTTGGGTCCATACAGTTTTTGGGACACCTACTGTTTGTGGCCATAACGCTTCTCCTAGTATGTGGTGACTTTTGGGTCCGTACAGTTTTTGGGACACAGCTACTGTTTGTGGCCATAACTCTTTTCCTCGTATGTGGTGACTTTTGGATCCATACAGGTTTTGGGACACAGCTACTGCTTGTGACCATAACGCTTCTCCTAGTATGTGGTGACGTTTGGGTCCATACAGTTTTTGGGACACAGCTACTGCTTGTGGCCATAACTCTTCTCCTAGTATGTGGTGACTTTTGGATCCATACAGTTTTTGGGACACAGCTGCTGGTTGTGGCCATAACTCTTCTCCTAGTATGTGGTGACTTTTGGGTCCATACAGTTTTTGGGACACAGCTACTGTTTGTGGCCATAACTCTTCTCCTAGTATGTGGTGACTTTTGCAGTCTTGGAGAACATTCTCAACAGTCTCTCTGACTTTTCCACAACAGCATGTCGACGTCGGGGAAAGATCACAAACTCGAGGCGATTTGGACAAGCGTCGATAACACCAATATACACGCTAAAGTTAATCAAGACAATCAACATTTGGGTAATTGTCACCTCGATATGAAAAATGTGCATGAAGATGAAATCGAGCTACGCTGTAGTCTGTGAAGCAGAGGAAGATTTTACAATTCGTCCATTACAGAAGCTATCATCTGATGCCATATTAAAATGGTTTCAAACGACACTTTTTCTTAACATTAGCATGCTATGACACTATGTATAAAAAAAACACAAAGAGAGCGAAATAAATGCGGAACTTGATACATTTTGGCATACTCATGGCCTACTTTTCGCCTCAAAACGCTTTTTAAAATCCAATTTGAAGACCGGAGTGCATTGAACTTATGGGCAGCTTCAAGCCACGGGTTCCGAAATGTAGTGGGCTCATCTTTGTCATTCCTAGTCATTGTGAAGATGGCCAAGGGGGACGCTTGACGAAAGTGTGTGCGAAACTATGCGGCACGCCATCCTGTACTATTGTCACGTTGAAAACATCGGCACTTCGTGTTGCTGTCTGTATTGTTGCCTTTGTACGGCTCCCATGCCTGGCGGATGGCGGATATTGAATTTCCTTCGCTCCACGCTAGTAGGTCACATCAAACGAGATAGCGTTATTCCCACGCGACAGATGTAATAAATTGGGACGCCTTTGAAAGGAAGAAATCGATGGTAGCATTCATTGCAGAGACCATGCTTGACACAAATCCCCATCGTAGAACTCGTGTCGGGGTTAATTAAAGGCATAACGGAATTTATCGCCGTAGCAACCAGCCGCTTCACAGCCTACGACCTCAATACTTGTGAATTGAATGTCCTCTTAAAGGCCCTTAGAGACCAAGTTTACTCTATATGACCCCATGTGAGTTGGTGGTAAGTATCACGACGCCCTATGGTGGTAAGTATCACGACGCCCTATGGTGGTAAGTATCACGACGCCCTATGGTGGTAAGTATCACAACGCCCTATGGTGGTAAGTATCACGACGCCCTATGGTGGTAAGTATCACGACGCCCTATGGTGGTAAGTATCACAACGCCCTATGGTGGTAAGTATCACGACGCCCTATGGTGGTAAGTATCACGACGCCCTATGGTGGTAAGTATCACGACGCCCTATGGTGGTAAGTATCACGACGCCCTATGGTGGTAAGTATCACGACGCCCTATGGTGGTAAGTATCACAACGCCCTATGGTGGTAAGTATCACGACGCCCTATGGTGGTAAGTATCACGACGCCCTATGGTGGTAAGTATCACAACGCCCTATGGTGGTAAGTATCACAACGCCCTATGGTGGTAAGTATCACGACGCCCTATGGTGGTAAGTATCACGACGCCCTATGGTGGTAAGTATCACGACGCCCTATGGTGGTAAGTATCACGACGCCCTATGGTGGTAAGTATCACGACGCCCTATGGTGGTAAGTATCACAACGCCCTATGGTGGTAAGTATCACAACGCCCTATGGTGGTAAGTATCACAACGCCCTATGGTGGTAAGTATCACAACGCCCTATGGTGGTAAGTATCACGACGCCCTATGGTGGTAAGTATCACAACGCCCTATGGTGGTAAGTATCACAACGCCCTATGGTGGTAAGTATCACAACGCCCTATGGATTCGTGAAAGGCGGAGAACCATGGAAATGAATACTTTGATTGCTCTTGCTCTACTCAGCTCTGGTAATTTTGTAGTTAATGGCCTTCCATTGCCCAGAGATGTTGACAGGCCGCAAACTCTATCATCTTGCTCTCGATGGGTTGAATCTTGCCTTGTCTTTTCCTGTCTTGCCTTGTCTTGTAACACCCAGGCCAGTCTTTCTTGCACAATGACATATCAGATCTGTTGTTGTGACTCATCTCCGTTGTAAAGTCATGTCTACGTGTGCAGGATTTCTCCTAACTTGCAACGGCAAGTCGAAGTCCTAAATTTAGGCGGTCGTTTTCGAAAAGACTTTATTCACGCACTGGTCGATACACAGTGACAACATCAGTACTCGCCATTACCATTATAACTTCACTGTTGGGCTTGCTCCCTTGAGGATTCAATCACTGTTACCCGTGCTCTTTGATGCGCCTTCTGTCACGTTCACGTGTGTGTCTCACTCTCACTGCCGCCCCGCTTATGTACTTTTTACAGGCTTCCAGAACCTTCAAGAATAACGAGAATGCATTTGATTATCGTGGAAGTAGCTCGAACAACGTCACGTGACATTTCGAAAGACAAATTCGCCCTGACTACGTCACGTAACTTGGCAACGAACTTATGGAGAGAAGTGGCGTTTTATATCGAAGATACTACAATGTTTAATTACATTTGAGCACCTTCACAACACTATTTAAGGATGATGACTGAATTTCCAGAAAAGTGGCGTTGCCTACGCTAGGTACCCTCCTCGAGGGCAAGGCGAGGGCAAGGCGAGGGCAAGGCGAGGGCAAGGCGAGGGCAAGGCGAGGGCGATGCAAGCATCAAAAGACGTCTAAGAAATGGCCAATCATCAACTGGCAAGGCGAAAGAACATGGCTGCGTCCTGGCGCCAAAGTCGGTGAAGAAGTTGCCGGCAGACGAAATAACTGACGATACAGACATCGCAGCAGTTTTTCACTTGACAGAGCATACCAAGGTAACATCTCGAAAGGCTCGGGAACTTTCTCACAGAAAAGAAACCAACCCGGGTTCACTTGTAGACAAGTGTGTCCAAAATGTTGTGCCTCGATACACTTCGATATATTCAATGAACATTCTGAGAGTGGACATGAACGATGATTCGTGTATAAAAACGGAAGGAATTCGAGTTTGTCCAGAAGTAATCTATACATATTCTCCTCAAATTATGCCAATGAACACTCGAACAGCAAATAATTCAGTACACTTACCCATTCTCGGACAGTGAGAAGCACATTATAGGCACTGCCGTCTATCAGCGGCAACCCAATAGGCACTGTCTCCGCCATTTTGAAATATCCGGGCCTCTGCAGCCATTCTAGTAAACTAGAGATTTCGCCTACCGGCAAAAGTATCTCTAGCACAGTTCACGTCACGTGATGAAAGGTTTTTGGCCAATTTATGCAAGCGGAGGTCACACGAGAGGCTTGTGTGATAGCCGATGTGCTCCCTGACATACGCCGTTAAAGTAGTTCTAAGACTATTTCGCACAAAGCTCTTAACTTACTCTTGTTGAGACAACAAACAAGCGTTTATTCGATACAATAAAATGTTTGTGTTGAAATGGAACCAAGTTTTTACATCTGAATGATTTCTGTAAAAAGTGGAGAGAAAAATAGTATCAGAACGAACTATTTTTGTCGCAAGGCTGTAATGCCAAGGGTCAAGCCTATTACGCATTCATTGCGAACTGTGCCAGATTCAATACTACTGACTCGGGTTTACAGAATGCTCTGCAGCTAGACGCGGCGAGGTACCTCGAGCAACCTCGGCCACCCTGCTTCACTGCCAGTGCCTTCTTTTGAGCAAGATGCCATAGGCAACGCCTAGCCCTCGAGTTTTCTGCGAGATTCCTTGCCACAGAAACGCGCCCCTGGGTCTCCCTCCCTCGCAGTAGACATTCTGTTAAATAAAGCAGCAATGGTTGTACAAGATAAGCTCTGCTCTAAGGCCGTCGCACAAAATGAAACAGAAACATTTTCAGGATAATGAATTACACGTTTCCTCAGTGTGCCAGCAGATAATTATGTCAGTGAACTTTTGAGTCCCCAGAAATGATGTCACTGTTTGTGACTAGTTCTATTCTCCCAGTATTTCAAGTGGAATACGTCTGCTCGTCAGCCAATGGGAATCCTACTTGCCTCCAACTGTCGCTCTACCCTGCTCACGAGTCAGTGACGTCTGCCCTTATTGTTTTTGGTTCGCAAGTAGAACGCTCATCTCTCTCTCTCTCTCTCTCTCTCTCTCTCTCTCTCTCTCTCTCTCTCCTCTCTCTCTCTCTCTCGCTCTCCCTCTCTCTCTCTCTCTCTCTCTCTCTCTCTCTCTCTCTCTCTCTCTCCCTCTCTCTCTCTCTCTCTCTCTCTCTCTCTCTCGCTCTCTCTCTCTCTCTCTCGCTCTCTCTCTCTCTCTCTCCCCCTCTCTCTCTCTCTCTCTCTCTCTCTCTCTCTCTCTCCCCCTCTCTCTCTCCTGTCCTCGCTTCCCCTCTCGCTCCCCTTATCTCCCGCTTCATCAAGACCACCCCTCTCCTCTGGTTTCGCTGGGCTGGACTGGACACTGGCTGGCATAGTTGTCTCCAAGAGGTCAGTTTTCCGAGCAGCCAGATTGTCAGCACCCACCCACGCCTCTCTGGCCCCCCTGTTTTTCTCCATCATTACCTCCCTCTCCTCTTCTTTCACCAGAACAGAGAACTTCCTCCTTTATCAAAAAGTTCTCCAGAAGTGAACCCTTCCGGTTCTGTTCCCACTTGGTTTCTACTCTTGTCCATCCCCATAAATAGAGGCTGCAGTGCATGCTAAGAGAGTCCTGCTATCATCTTGGTAGACAACACAGGCTGAAATAAAGTGTTGGAAACGCCAAACATGCTCGCCTTCTTCCTCACAGAGAAGCCTGCCTACCTGCAGCCTTCATCCCCCACCATCACATTTGACCTTGCTCGCAGCGCCATTTGTGGTGGAGTAGAATGAGGCATGATGGTAGCAGGGCGCAAGTATGAGACAAATCGTACTTGCTTTCCACAACTTTATTCACCCATGGGTACAGAAACCCCTGGCTGGTCCGAGGCCTCATGATAATGGCCTGGACCAACCCAAGACCGTGGTGGCAGCGGTCTCTCTCTCCCAGATGGAATGGGTCTCCTAAAGCAAGCACTGCAACCTGTGTTTATGGGGATGGACAAGAGTAGGAACCAAGTGGGAATAGAAACGGAAGGGTTCACTTCCGGGGACTTTCAGACAAAGGACGAAAGTTCTCTCTTCCTTGGTGAAAGAGGAGAGGGGGGTAATGATGGAGAAAAACAGGGGGTCAGAGAGGCGGGTGGGTGCTGACAATCTGGCTGCAAAGATATAGGGCCTTTGCTGGCTGCTCCAAAAAGTGACCTCTTGGAGACAACTATGCCAGCCAGAGTTGAACCCCGAGCCACCAGAGGAGAGTATAGTGGCCGCGATGACAGCGGGAGATAAGGGGAGCGAGAGGGGAAGTTAGGACAGGAGAGAGAGAGAGAGAGAGAGAGAGAGAGAGAGAGAGAGAGAGAAGGGGAGAGAGAGAGAGAGAGAGAGAGAGAGAGAGTTACATGGCAAGAGATGAGAGACAAAAATGAGAGCGAATCATTCAGTAGATGAGGATTTCCTCTTGGTTACATGTAGAATTACTGACCCACGTGCAAAGAAACCATAAGCTAAAAACAGTGTTGATTTCTCAATACTCTATGTAGAACACATCAAGAGTTAATTTAGGTCTCTACATTATTCAATCAAGATATGCGTCGGAGTTTGCAGAGCGAGGCGAAGCGCATTCTGTGAACCCGAGTCAGTTGTGACTCTGGCACAGTTCACAATTAATGAGTAATAGACTTGACCCTTCGCATTACAGCATTGCACCAAAAATAGTTCGTTCTCATACTATTTTGCTCTCCACTTTTTACAGAAATCATTCAGATGTCAAATCCTGTTTCCATTTCAGCACAAACATGTTATTTTATCGAATAAGTAAGTTAAGAGCTTTTTGCGAAATAGTCTTAGAACTACTTTAACGGCGTATGTCAGGGAGCAGATCGGCTATCCCACAAGCCTCTCAGGTGACCTCCTTTTGCATATTTCGGACGAAAACCTTTCATCACGTGATGTCAACTGTGCTAGAGACACTTTTGCCTGTAGGCGAAGTCTCTAGTGAACTGGAATGGCGGCGAAGTCTCTAGTGAACTAGAATGGTCGACGCTGGCCAGTGACAGAGATACGTGATACTACATGGTGTATCATGTAGCTGATAGGTTCCAGGAGTCTCAACGTGTGGGAACACCAAAGAAACTTCTAGACCAGAGAAACGGAATCGGCGTGCTTCTATTGCACAATGTGCCACGACCTTTACGAATTCGTCAGGCACATCATTAGAGGTGATAGCCGCGTATGGAAAAAAACCATTACGTCTCATACCAAGTGTGTGCGTGCGTGTGGTGTGTGTGTGTGTGTGTGTGTGTGTGTGTGTGTGTGTGTGTGTGTACGTGTACGTGCACGTGTGTGCGCGCGTGTGGTGTGTGTGTGTGTGTGTACGTCCGCTTTCTTGCTTGCTCTCTCTCTCTGTCTCTCTCTCTGTCTGTCTCTCTCTCTCTCTGTCTCTCTGTCTGTCTCTCTCTCTCTGTCTCTCTCTCTCTCTCTCTGTCTCTCTGTCTCTCTCTCTCTCTCTCTCTGTCTCTCTCTCTCTCTCTCTCTCTCTCTCTCTCTCTCTCTCTCTCTCTCTCTCGTCGCCGATACAGGTACTAGGCACATGACACGGTGCTACTACGCAGTTGTACTAACGGTAGCACGGCACTGTTGTTGTTCGAGTAGGATTTCCTTGACTTCACTCGCCACAAGTCAACTATCCTGCGTTTATCTGAGATCATCTACGATCCATTACACGATCGCCAGCGGAGAAGGAAGTATTCCCTGAAGCTCCCCAGAGCGGACCTACTAATGGCGTCCAGAAACGGACACTGGGAATGTGAGGATACTTGTTCCTACACAACCAATGAGAGGGGGACCTACATTCCGCTTGTCCTCCATTCGGAATGGGAACATCGACCTGTAACGAGGTCAGGGTCGCCAATGACGTGCTTTCAGACAAAGTCCCCACAAATAGTTTTCAATCAACTTGCAAAAGGGAGCTCCGTATAGAAGTAGGCCGAGGAGAGAGGCAAAGAAGTCAATATCTGCGCGTCTCATTGATCGAGGAAGAAGAATCTGGGACGAGTTAGTTCCCTCCCCCTGACCTGACTCACTTCCAACGGACCGAGCAAGCCAACAAGCCATATCAGAAGACTGGGCAGGGCAGTGGTCACGTTCCTCAGCTGTGTGGTCTCTCGTGACCTCTCGGGAAAGGAGAAAACGACGACAATCAGTGAATGGCTGACTGCTCGATTGATTGGGGCGTTTATTTCTCTTGTGGAGATTGCTTTGGCATGTGGAGATTGCTTTGGCAGGTGAAGCGTGCGACAATGAGCGGGAAGCAGAATCAGGGGAGGCCTTTGAAAATGTGGTCGAGCAAATTATGACATGGTCTCAGGATCGCCACAACACTTGCAAGTAACTGAACATTAGTGACCGGGGGTGGGGGTGGGGGGTGGGGGTTGGCGGAGAGAGAGAGAGAGAGAGAGAGAGAGAGAGAGAGAGAGAGAGAGAGAGAGAGAGAGACGGACGGACGGACTGACGGTCGGACGGACGGACAGACAGACAGAGACGGACGGACAGACAGAGATGGACGGACATAGAAATAGAGACAGAGAAAATTGAGAGAGACAAACATAAATTCAGAGAGAGACAGACGGATAGACAGACAGACAGACAGACAGACAGACAGACAGGCAGGCAGGCAGGCAGGCAGGCAGGCAGGCAGGCAGGCTGACAGGCAGGCAGACAGACAGACAGACAGACAGACAGACAGACACACACACACACACAGACAGACAGACAGACAGACAGACAGACACAGACAGATACGCACACGCACAGAGAGAGAGAGAGAGAGAGACAGACAGACAGACAGACAGACAGACAGACAGACAGGCAGGCAGACAGGCAGACAGGCAAAGAGACAGACAGACAGACAGACACACAGACAGACACACAGACAGACAGACAGTCA
>JAWQFJ010031293.1:20000-26602 GCA_034096865.1 Theodoxus fluviatilis
AGAGAGAGAGAGAGAGAGAGAGAGAGAGAGAGAGATACTTCTCCCACCTATCAGGAGCAATTTCATGTGGGTTTTTTTAGTAATCATACCGTCCCATTCCGCCGGAGAAAGTTTGACAAAACATACAGCAAAGGGTTTCCTTTTGTAGATTCGTTTCCAGCGTCGGCTCCTGTGAAGTTGTGGAGTTCAAACTGCAATGGGCGGGGAGGGGGTGGGGTGGGGGTGGGGGGTGGAGGAGGATGGAGGGGGGAGGGAGGTGGAGGGAGGGGGGAAGGTGGTGGAGGGAGGGGGGAGGGTGGAGGACGGAGGGGGGAGGGAGGTGAATGGAGGGGGGAGGGAGGAGGACGGAGGGGGGAGGGAGGAGGATGGAGGGGGGAGGTTGGAGGATGGAGAGAGGAGGGAGGGGAGGGAGGGGGAGGGAGGAGAATGGAGGGGAGAGGGAGGGGGATGGAGGGGAGAGGGAGGAGAATGGAGGGGGAAGGGAGGTGGATGGAGGGAGGAGGGAGGAGGACGGAGGGGGGAGGAAGGAGGATGGAGGGGGAGGGAGGAGGACGGAGAGGGAGGGAGGAGGATGGAGGGGGAGGGAGGGGGGAGGGAGGGGGGAGAGAGGAGGACGGAGGGGGAAGGGAGGAGGATGGAGGGGGGGGGGAGGAGGAGGGAGGAGAATGGAGGGGAGAGGGAGGGGGAGAGAGGGGGGAGGGAGGAGGACGGAGGGGGAAGGGAGGAAGATGGAGGGGGGAGGGAGGAGGATGGAGGGGGGAGGGAGGAGGACGGAGGAGGACGGAGGGGGGAGGGAGGAGGATGGAGGGGGGAGGGAGGGGGATGGAGGAGGTTGAAGGGGGGAGGAAGGAGGATGGAGGGGGGAGGGAGGAGGATGGAGGGGGGAGAGAGGAGGATAAAGGGGGGAGGGAGGGGGATGGAGGGGGGAGGGAGGAGGTGAGGGGGAGGAGATTGAGGAAGGAGAGAGGGAGGGGGAACGGTATTTATCCCCTGGTTATGTGATTAGTGTGCGATTCTCACAACTTGGTCTTTGTTTATTGTTTTGTTATCAAACTATTGAGGCCTGAGCTTCGTACTTATTTACCTAAACCATTGCACTATTATGTAAATAATTCAAATAATAATTTCAACTCAAGTACTGTTCAGAGGTTTTTTTAAATAATATTTTAAAATATCGCTAATACGATGCGTTTGAGTCTATAAGTCATTCAGTCAGTTAGTCAGTTGTCTTGAGCATTCGTCTACAATATTCCAGCGAGATTCACCGGTGGACCGAAGAGTGAAGCAGACGAAGAAGAGAGTGGAGGAAGGCGAAGCACATAACAGAGAAGCAGACGAAGAGAAGAGATCGGCTCCTCACACAGCGGAGACAGAGAGAGAGAGAGAGAGAGAGAGAGAGAGAGAGAGAGAGAGAGAGAGAGAGAGAGAGAGAGAGAGAGAGAGAGAGCGGGCAGAGTTGGAAGGTTGGTGCGAGAGTTTTACACGGGTCGATAGTTTTTACTTGTCGAGGGCTAACCTACGTGCTTTTATGTTTTATATAAGAAGGCTGACCGACATTTTACTTGTGCTCTTTTTCATTTTTCCTGGTGTGAGTTGAGTAGGTGAAGAGTATGTGTAATAATTATAAGATTGGGTTATTGAGGATGTTGTGTTTCAACCATATACCCATGTAACATTCTTTTTATTTATATTTTTATTTTCTACCCCTGTTACGAGCATGTTATATGTTGAAATATAAAGACATGTAAGTAACCCGGTGTCGCAGGATATTTCGGAACCGGACGGATGGGAACCATTCCGATTTATCCTGGCCCTGGTGGCAGGATTTTTCGGAACCATTCCGATTAATCCTGACTCTAGTGTCAGGATAATTAGGAACCATCAGGATATTTCGGAACCGTCTAGAAGGTCATTAGCCGACATACCTTTGTGACTTTACGACTTTTTCTAAACAGATTTTGATGAGTTTCTCACACTTTGATAAGGTAGTGCAATAAATCTCTTCTCACCTACCTGTTTATCTCTTTGTTTATGATGCATTCACGCACAGAAGGCCCACATGGCTTCACTAATATTCTGTCTACATCATTCCGTGTCAAAATTCACTGAGTTACAACTCACTGTACTCCAGCGCGTGAGTTTTGAATTACAAGTAAAAAGTGTACAAAGTATAAACTCTGATATGAAACCTTCTAGAAACTCAGAAAATCATACGAAAGCATCTAGAAGGTGGTTCCGAAATATCCTGATGGTTCCGAAATATCCTGTCGCCATGTGCGGGATATATAAATGGGAATGGTTCCGAAATATCCTAGGATTTTTGGGAACCGGTTCCGATTTATCCTGGTTCCGAAATATTCTACGACACCGGGACCTGTTTTATTTCGTTTTTGTGGATCCCCGTAACACCGTCCACTCCCCATCGTCCAATCAAACACCTCAAACCACCTTGATTCTCCAATCAGAAGACTACATACATCTTCCCTAGCAACAAGACAGAGCCCCTCTAGACACACCCACTGGTTCCTAAACCCTGGTGTCTGACAGAGGAGCTGACCTCAAGGAGTTCAGGACACTGTCCTTACTGGGGCCTCACACCACAGTTCTAAAGGGAAGTTCGCCATATTGGTTCCAGACAGGTGACCCATGGTCCCCAAGCCTGTTCTTACCAAGCAAGAGGTAACTAACTATGACAGCTTTGCCATTCTCCCATCTCATATGACCTGACAAACTCCAATATTTCTGTACTTACATTAATTAAACAGTTTTATTAACAGCATATTTTTTTACCTCTACTGTAACAAGGAAGCAGTGGCGATATGAGAGGAGCTCATAACAAACGCAAAATCTGTAATAACCAAATTTCTTTCATCCCTCAGTGTCCATTGAAGTAGGATTACTTAGAAATCATTGATCAACGAAGAAATCCAATAGCAAACCACGCAGTGTGCTTTCACTGACGAAGACAACGTCGCAATAATGTTTAATTAGTTGCTATGGAATCTAAGCAAAACAGAACATCAAGCTCATTTCCACATGTATGATAGAGACATACCTTATGTCGTGCATGGGGCAACGATTTTTGATCGGTAGATATGGATTCCAAGCAAGATAGACCAAAAAACTGATTATAGTCCTTGCTGTATGGCACTTTGGTAGCGACATACGTTACTTTCGGCATTGGCAGGTGTTTCATCTGGTTTTTGTAGATATCTGTAGACGGAGATGTCACAGCTTTTGGTTGCTGCAGTCAGAAACGATAGAGTGTTTGTCCCATCGCAGGGTTTCGGCTCTGTGTGTTAAACTGTACCTTCATTACTCTCAGGATAGACTGGGTGACTAGGGAAAGATTAATGACAGCTGGGAAAGACTAGCAAAACTAAACATTGGGATTCGGGTCATCCGGGCATGTGAGACCGAGACCGCGGTCGCTGATACAGAGCAGTGTAGGCAGGAGAAGACAACACGGACCATGGTAGCTCAGCTGGTAAGGTCGCGGGTTCAGATCCCGCCTGTGGACCTAAATTTTTCCTGTCTGTCCCATCGCAGGGTTTCGGCTCTGTGTGATAAACTACAATCATACAGCATTGCTTTTCCTGTCTGTCCCAAGCAGGGTTTCGGCTCTGTATGGTAAACTATCTGTAGACGGAAATGTCACAGCATTTGTTGCTGCAGTCAGAAACGACAGAATGAAAAGAAAAGTCCGGGCATAGGTATCCGTGTTTACGATCGTATTACATCCACGCAATGACGCCAGAAAGTTGGTTGTGAGCCTATGTGATCAAAATAGGCTGCTCATGTTCACACTTGCAGTTCGTTTTGAACGAAAGAAAGCTTTCAAATAGGATATTAAGAAGAAAATAAATTGTAGAATCAGATAATACGGATATTATTTTCTTTGGCTGCTACAACTAAATACGCTCACATAGCAATCTGCAGTGTCTCCCCTTCTCGAATAGTGACGAGTGGCGTTTTGCCTTTCCTACTTCGTGGATGTACGCCAGACGATGGTGACAGGAAAAACTACGAGTATAAACAGCAAAGACTTCTTTTTCATACGAATGATTAAAAAGTTTAGCATTGATCTCTTCGACTGTTACGTTTTCCTCACTTATTTCTATATTCTCGTTAGTTGTGCACTAGTGAGCGAGGTGCGAATGCTGCAAGGTAACTGTGAACACCAACACATCAAAATGCAAGCGACTCATCGTCAGAGCCGGGAACAGTCAGGCTCTTGTAGAGAGAGGAGACACCCCTGGGCCAGAGAGAGGAGACACCCCTGGGCCAGAGAGAGGAGACACCCCTGGGCCAGAGAGAGGAGACACCCCTGGGCCAGAGAGAGGAGACACCCCTGGGCCAGAGAGAGGAGACACCCCTGGGCCAGAGAGAGGAGACACCCCTGGGCCAGAGAGAGGAGACACCCCTGGGCCAGAGAGAGGAGACACCCCTGGGCCAGAGAGAGGAGACACCCCTGGGCCAGAGAGAGGAGACACCCCTGGGCCAGAGAGAGGAGACACCCCTGGGCCAGAGAGAGGAAGACACCCCTGGGCCAGAGAGAGGAGACACCCCTGGGCCAGAGAGAGGAGACACCCCTGGGCCAGAGAGAGGAGACACCCCTGGGCCAGAGAGAGGAGACACCCCTGGGCCAGAGAGAGGAGACACCCCTGGGCCAGAGAGAGGAGACACCCCTGGGCCAGAGAGAGGAGACACCCCTGGGCCAGAGAGAGGAGACACCCCTGGGCCAGAGAGAGAACAGTTTTGATGTGCATGGGCAACCACCACCACATTCTGTGCCTCAGGGACAGATTGGGGACGTTTGTTAAGCGTAGAATCTCGAGAGAACCTCGAGGGCTAGGCGTTGCCTACCTTCTCCTCCTTTCCAGTTACGACGCAGGACGCTTCCCATAGTCCGAGACATGTAGCTGGAGAAATTCCACAGGAAAAGCTTGTTTCTTGGCCTTGTGTGACAGGACAAGAACACAAACATTGCATACCTGGATGCGAATATCAATCATATAATCCTTCTTGCTATAGGGTATACTTATCATCAGAGAAACAAGTATTTGCTTCCAGACATTGTTGATGTCACATTCTATCTCTCCAATACAGTCATGCTTGAGTATATTGCTGCAAAGGAGAGAGAGAGAGAGAGAGAGAGAGAGAGAGAGAGAGAGAGATAGAGAGAGAGAAGGAAGAAAGAAAAGACAGAGAAGAAAGAGAGAGAAGAGAGAGAGCAGAAAGAGAGAGAGAGAAGAAAGAAATAGAGAAGAAAGAGAGAATAGACAGAGAAAGAAGAAAGAGAGGAGAGACAGAGAGAGAGAAGAAAGAGAGAGAGAAGAAAGAGGGAGAATAAAGAAATAGAGAAAGAGAAGAAAGATAGGAGAGAGAGAGAGAAGAAAGATAGGAGAGTAGAGAGAGAGAAGATAGGAGAGAGAGAGACAGAGAGAAGAAAGAAGAGAGAGAGAGATTTTATCAATAAGGACGACGGTTTGAGAACTAGATGAGAGAGAAGGAGATGAAGAAAAACAAAGTTGAGAAAGATAGTTGAGAAAGAAAGAAATATTCAAGGAAGAAAGACCCTCTCTGTCGGACTCAGTTCTTCCTTTCTTTCTCACCTTTCTTTATTAACCCTTTTCCTCCACTCCTTTTTTCTTTCAGCTCTCTATTTCTCAGAACTCTGTAATAATTCTCTCTCTCTCTCTCTCTCTCTCTCTCTCTCTCTCTCCCTATCTTTCTTCTCTCTCTCTATTTCTCAGAAATCTGTAATAAATTCTGCTCTCTCGCGCTGCATCTCTCTCTCTGTCTCTCTCTCTCGTTCTGCGGGGTGTGGTCTCTCTCTCTCCTATCTTTCTCTTCTCTCTTCTAGTGTCTTGTCTTCCTCTCTTCCGCTTCTCTGCTTTCTTGCTTCTCTGCTTGTACACTTCGCTCTCTCTCTTTCGTCTCTTCTCTGCTCTCTCTCCGTCTCTCCTCGTCTGTGCTTCTTTCCTCTTTCTCATCTTCTTGTACTCTCTGTCCTGCTCTGCTCTCTGGGTCTCTCGCGTCTGCGTCGTCGATGCTGGTCTCGCTCTGGTGCATATGGTTCTGTCTGTCTTGCTCATCAGGTCTCGTCTGCGTCGTCGTTGTCTCTCTTCTGCTGCTCGTTCTCGTCCTTACCTCTTACCTTTCCTTGCTCTCAGCTGCTCAACCTCAGCTGGCAGGCGCATGCTGGAGCCATGCGACTATAAATAGACTTCTCTTCGCGATGGCATTCCAGCCACAATGGTATGACCTCACTCTTCCTAGCACGCCTCGGTGCTTCGCCCACGAGACCGTTCAACCCTCAATTCTGGATACCCCTTCCTCACCCACCCCCACTCCCTCCCCTCGCCCACACCCACACCCCCTTTTCACCTCCTCCTCCTCCTCCATCTCTTTCCTCGTTGGTATGCTGTCTTCCTTCACCTTCGTTCCACGGAGACCAACAACAACAAAAAGCCAACTTTTCCACCTCCAGCATCCGCCCTCATTCGCCTACATCTTCCATCACTGTGCTCGTTTTCACCCTCGTTTTCTGGTCCGCCCCCTCTTCCCCTCTCTTTTCCCTCATCTCTCTGTCTTCTATC
>JAWQFJ010031296.1:0-12722 GCA_034096865.1 Theodoxus fluviatilis
CACCATCCATGCCATCCATGCCACATATATACATGCCATCCATGCCACTCATGCCACATATATACATGCCATCTATGCCTTCCATCCATGCCTTATATGCCATATCATCCATGCCTAACATCCATCCCATCCATGCCATCCATCCATACCATCCATGTCATTATTCAATTCGCATTGTCCATGCCGTCCATCCGTGCCTAACATATGTGCCGTCCTTCCGTGATGTCCATTTCATCCATCCACCCAAGCCATCAATGCCATTCATCCATCAGCATTATTCATGCCTTCCACCCCATCCATGCCATCCATCCATCCGCAACACCCATGCCATCCATCAGCATCACCCATGCCATCCATCCGCAACACCCATGCCATCCATCCGCATCATTCAAGCCATCCATCCGCATCACCCATGCCATCCATCCGCATCACGCATGCCATCCATCCGCAACACCCATGCCATCCATCCGCATCACACATGCCATCCATCAGCATCACCCATGCCATCCATCCGCATTACCCATGCCATCCATCCGCATCATTCAAGCCATCCATCTGCATCACCCATGCCATCCATCCATCCGCATCACCCATGCCATCCATCTGCATTACCCATGCCATCCATCCATTCGCAACACCCATGTCATCCATCCATCCGCAATACCCATGCCATCCATCCGCATCACCCATGCCATTCATCCATCCGCATCACCCATGCCATCCATTGGCATCATCCATGCCATCCATCCGCATCACCCATGCCATCCATCCGCATCACCCATGCCATCCATCCGCATCACCCATGCCATCCATTCGCATCACCCATGCCATCCATCCGCATCATCCATGCCATCCATCCGCATCACCCATGCCATCCATCCGCATCACCCATGCCATCCATCCGCATCACCCATGCCATCCATCCGCATCACCCATGCCATCAATCCCATCCACGTCATCCATCCATTCGCATCATCCATGCCATCAATCCATCGGCATTATCCATACGCATCATTTATGCCATCCATTCATCCATAGCATCCATCCCATCCCTGCCATCCATTCATCCGCAGCATCCATGCCATCCATCCATCCACAGCATCCATGCCACCCATGCCATCCATCCATGCACAGCATCCATTCCACCCATGCCATCCATCCAT
Source organism: Theodoxus fluviatilis (assembly GCA_034096865.1). Classification (NCBI taxonomy): domain Eukaryota; kingdom Metazoa; phylum Mollusca; class Gastropoda; order Cycloneritida; family Neritidae; genus Theodoxus; species Theodoxus fluviatilis. The sequence continues at coordinate 1,164 of JAWQFJ010031296.1, forward strand.
CCCCTTCATCCACGCCCATCCATCCGCATTATAAATTCCTTCCATCCATCTGCATCATCCATGCCATCCATGCCATCCATCCATCAACATTATTCATGCCATCCATCCACATGCATCATCCATGACATGCATCCATCCGCATTTTCCATCCCATCAATCCCATCCTTATTGACTCACATGCAAAGCAAAAGTGAGTCTATGTACTCACCTGTTTCGTCCGTTCGGGCGTCCGGGCATCCGTACAAACTTTAACGTTGGATTTTTCTCGGACACTATTAAGTCTATCAACACCCAATTCGGCATGATGGTGTAGGATGACAAGGCGTACAAAAACGTACAGAGTGACTTGACCTTGCTTCAAGGTCAAGATCACAGAGGCCGTCTAAAAAATAGCAATTTTTCACATTTTCCCAATTTGTGACTGAAGTTTTTGAGATTGGATATCTGACATATATATGGTTTATAGGGCAAAGTAATCTCTATCTTTTGATACCAGTTTAATTGACCTTGCTTTAAGGTCAAGGTCACAGGAGTTCTTTAAAATTGGATTGTATACATATTTTTTAAGTGACCTTGAACCTGAACTATGTAAGATTAGTCTTCCAAACTTCATAACATTGTAACACACATGTTATATTTTCATACTAGGTCACCCGTGTTGTCCGTCCGGGCATCCGGGCGTCCGTCCGGGCGTCCGGGCGTCCAGACGTCCGGGCGTCTGGACGTCCTGTAATCCTAAAAAAACTGTAACATTGGCTTTTTCTCGGAGATTATTAAGTCTATCAACACCCCATTTGGCATGATTGTGTAGGATGACAAGGCCTCACAAACAATACATAGTGACTTGACCTTGCTTTAAGGTCATGGTCACAGGAGCTCTTCAAAGTTTAATTGTGTACATATGTTGAAGTGACCTTGACCCTGAACTATGGAAGATAACTTATTCAAACTTAACAATTATGTGGGGCACGTGTTATACTTTTATCATGAGACTCATTTGGTCACATATCATCAAGGTCAAGGTCACCGTTTGTCCGGGCATCCGGGCGTCCTTTAATGTTGGATTTTTCTTGGAGACTAATGAGTCTATCATTACCCAATTTGGCATGATGGTGTAGGATGACAAGGCCTCACAAAACGTACATAGTGACTTGACCCTGCTTTAAGCTGAAGGTCACAGGAGCTCTTTAAATTTGAATTGTATACAGGTTTTGAAGTGACATTGACCCTGAACAATGGAAGATAACTCTTCCAAACTTCATAACATAGTAGTACACATGTTATACTTTTATCATGAGACACATTTGGTCACATATCGTCAAGGTCAAGGTCGATTTGACCCTTATGAAATGTGACCAAAATGGGGTAGTGAACCACTAAGTGACCATATCTCATGGTAGAAAGTGCCAATAAGCACCATTGTGCTTCCTATTTCTTGAATTAACAGCTTTTAGTTGCATGACCTTGGAGGTCACATGTATTTTGATAGGAAATTTGTGTAAAGCAGTTCTTAGTGTATGATGTCATTGCTAGGTTTAGTTGTTTGACCTTGAAGGTCACCTGAAGGTCAAGATCATGTAAAGGTCAAGGTCAAGCGTGTGATTCGTATGGGCTTTGCCCTTCTTGTTTCCACATCATCCATCCCATCCATCCCTCCACATTATCCATCCCATCCATTTCTCCACATTATCCATCCCATCAATCCCATCCTTTTCTTCACGTCATCCATATCATCCATGCCATCCATCCATCCATCTGCATTATCCATGCTATCCATCCACCCATCCATCCATCCATCCATCCATCCATCCGTCCATCCATCCATCCATCCATCTCTCAATCCATCCATCCATCAATCCCATTCGTTCACAATCCATTTATACATCCATCCATCCATCCCATCCGTCCACAATCCATCCATCCATCCATCCATTCATCCACCCATCCTTCCATCCATCCCTTCCGACCACAATCCATCCATCCATCCCATGCGTCCACCTTTCAACCATCCATCCATCTCATTCGTCAACCACACATCTATCCATCATCCATCCCATCCGAACACAATCCATCCATCCATTCATCCCATCCGTCCACCATCCGTCCATCTTTTCATCCCATCCGTCCAAAATCCATCCGTCCATTCATCCATCTCATCAATCCATAATCATTCCATCCATTCATTCATCCATCCCATCCGTCCACAATCCACCCATCCCATCCGTCCACAATCCATCTATCCATCCCATGCATCCACAATCCATCCATCCCATCAGACCACAATCCATCCGTCCTATGGGTCCACAATCCATCCGTCCATCCATCCCATGCGTCCACAATCCATCCATCCCATCAGACCACTATCCATCCGTCCATCCATCCCATGTGTGTACAATCCATGCCATCCATCCATCCGCATTATCCATGCCATCCATGCCATCCATGCCATCCATGCCATCCATCCATCCATGTCATCTATGGCATCAATGCCATTCTTCCATCTGCATTATCCATGCCATTAACGCCATCCATCCATCCGCATTATCCATGCCATTCGTGCCATTCATGCCATCCATCCATACATGCCATCCATGCCATCAATGCCATCAATGCCATCCATGCCATCCTTGCCTTCCATCCATCCATGCCATCCATGAAATCAATGCCATCCATCCATCCACATTATCCATGCCATTAATGCCATCCATCCATCCATGCCATCCATCCATCCATGCTATCCGTCCATCCATCCATCCATGCCATCCATGCCATCAATTCCATCCATCCATCCGCATTTTCCATCCCATCAATCCAATCTTTTTTCCCACATCATCCATCCCATCCATCCATCCACATCATCCATCCCATCAATCCCATCCTTTCCTTCACATTATCCATCCCATCCGTCCATGATACATCCGTCCATCCATCCCATCCGTCCACAACCATCAATCCAACCATTCATTCATTCCATCCATCTACAATCCATCCCATCCATGCCATCCATCCATCCATGCCATCCATGACATCCATCCATCTGCATAATTCATCCCACCCTAAAATCCACATCATCCAATCCATCCATCCGCAATCCATCTACATCCATCCATCCACATCCATCTCCACAATCCATCTATTCATCCACATCATCCATCCATCCACAATCAATTCACATCCAACCATCCACAATCCATCCACATCCATCCATACACAATGCATTCATCCATCCATCTATCCACATCCATCCATACATAATCCATCTAAACAATCCACAATCCATACACATCCATCCATCCACAATCCATCTCCACAGTCCACAATCCATCCACATCCATCCATCAACAATCCATTTCCACAGTCCACATTCCATCTACATCCATCCATCCACAATCCATCTCCACAGTCCACACTCCATCCACATTCTATCCATCCATCCACAATTCATTGATCCACATCCATCCATGCAGAATTTTTAATCCATCCATCCACAATACATTCATTCATCCATCCACATCCATCCATCCACAATCCATCCATTCACAATCCATCCATCCACAATCCATTTCCACAGTCCACATTCCATCCACATCCATCCATCCACAATCATTCATCCACAACCAATAATCTATCTAAATGCATCCATCCAAAATCCATTAATCCACAATCCATCTCCACAATCCATCCATCCATCCACATCCATCAATCCACAATCCATCTCCACAATCCATCCATCCACAATCCTTTTTCACAATCAACTCATCCAAATCCATCCATAAACAATCTCCACAATCCACAATCCATCCACATCCATCCATTTACAATCTATCTCCACAATCCGCAATCCATCCACAGCCATTCATCCACAATCCATCTCCACCATCCACATTCCATCCATTCTATCCATCTACATCCATCTCCACAATCCATCTCCACAATCCACAATCCATCCACATCCATCCATTCACAATCTATCTCCACAATCCACAATCCATCCACATCCATTCATCCACAATCCATCTCCACAATCCACAATCCATCCGCATCCATCCATCTACAATCCACTTCCACAATCCACAATCCATCCACATCCATCCATCCATCCTTAATCCATTTCCTCAATCCACAATCCACAATCCATCCACATTCATCCATCCACAATTCATCTCCAAAATTCATCCATCCATCCACATCCAACCATTCATCCTTAATAAATCTCCTCAATCCACAATCCACAATCCATCCACATCCATCCATCCATCCTTAATCCATCTCCTCAATCCACAATCCACAATCCATCCACATCCAACCATCCACAATCCATCTCAACAATCAACAATCCGTCCACATCCATCCATCCACATTCCATCTCCAGAATCCAAAATACATCCACATCCATTCATCTATCCACAACCCATCTCCACACATCCACAATCCATCCACACCCATCCATGCACAACCATCCATCCACTTCCATCTATCCACAATCTATCTGCACAATCCGTCCATCCTACCACATCCAACCATCCACAATACATCTCCAGAATCCATCCATCCACAATCCATCTCCACAATTCATCTCCACAATCCATGCATTTATCTACATCCATCCAGACACAATCCATCCACATTCATCCATCCACAATCCATCCATCCATCCACCCCAATTCATCCATCCCCATTCATCCATCCACAATCTATTAATCCACAATTCATCCATCCATCCATCCCTATCCATCCATCCATTTATCTACAATCCATCCACATCCAGCCATCCACATCCATTTATCTATCAATACACAATTCATCCATCCATCTACATTTTATCCATCTATCTACAATTCATCCATCTATCTACAATTCAACCAACCACCCACATCAATCCATCAATCCATCCACAATTCATCCATCTGTCCTACTCAATCCATTCATCCATCCATAATTCATCCATCCATCAACAATTCATCATCCATGCACATCATCCATCCATCTACATCATCATCTATTCATCCACATCATCCATCCATCCATCCATCCATCCATCCGCATCATCCATCCATCCATCCATCCACATCATTCATCCATCCACATCATCCATCCATCCACATCCATCCATCCATCCATCCACAATTCATCCATCCATCCACATCAGTCCATTCATTTATCCACAATTGATCTATCCATCTCATCAACCCATTCATCCATCCACAATTCACCCATCCATCCACATCATCCATCCATCCATCCACATCATCATCTATTCATCTACATCATCCATCCATCCATCCATCTACATCATCCATCAATCCCTCCATATCATCCATCCATCCACATTATCATCCATTCATCCACATCATCCATCCATCCATCTACATCATCCATCAATCCCTCCACATCATCCATCCATCCATCCACATCATCCATCCATCCATCTACATCATCCATCAATCCCTCCACATCATCCATCCATCCATCCACATCATCCATCCATCCATCTACATCATCCATCAATCCCTCCACATCATCCATCCATCCACATTATCATCCATTCATCCACGTTATCCATCCATCCATCCACATCATCTATCCATCCATCCACATCATTCATCATCCATCCATCCACATCATCATCCATCTATCCACATCATCCCTCATCAATCCTTCCATTCACATCGTCCATCCATCCACATGATCATCCATTAATTCACATCATGCATCCATCCATCCACATCATCATCCATCCATCCACATCATTCATCATCCATCCAAATCATTCATTCATCCATCCATCCATCCATATCATTCATCCATCCATCCACATCATTCATCCATCCATCCATCCACATCATCCATCCATCCACATCATCATCCATCCATATCATTCATCCATCCATCCACATCATTCATCCATCCATCCATCCACATCATCCATCCATCCACATCATCATCCATCCATATCATTCATCCATCCATCCACATCAGCATCCATCCATCCACATTATCATCCATCCATCCACATCATTCATCCATCCATCCACATTATCATCCATCCATCCACATCATCATCCATCCATCCACATCATCCATTCATCCCCATTATCATCCATCCATCCATCCATCCATCCACATCAGCATTCATCCATCCACATCAGCATCCATCCACCCACATCATCATCCATCCATCCACATCATCATCCATCCATCCACATCATCCATCCATCCACATCATCCATCCACCCACATCATCATCCATCCATCCACATCATCATCCATCCATCCACATCATCATCCATCCATCCACATCATCCATCCATCCATCCACATCATCCATAAAAGTGTGCAAATAAATGATCACCGCTCTGCTGAGCTTGGCATTTTCCGTGATATAACATTGACTGTTGGCCTGAGCCCATTGGAAGCTTCCCTGTCTTGAGCTGACCATGCAAGCTCTACCGCAGCTGTACCTGACACGACAGAGACTACATCGTTCCCGGCTGTTAAAGCGGCATATAGACAGTTCACGTTGTATGTGAGACAATGACATGTTTGATGGATATATTTGTCTGTGCAAGCGACAATAATCGCCGATGTGTTTTCAATGAAACTCTTTTTTTCCAGTCCCACAGCGCTTCCTCGGCGCCAAAATCCTTGCACTCGCCGCTGACAATGAGGAAGTACTGTGTCACACATTCACAGCAGCAGATGCAAACACAGAAGAAATTTACTTGTTCAGCTGTCGTGTTCCTGGCAGCAAGGTCATCGTCAGGCAGGAAAGCCCTTGTGATGAATGTCTATTGGAGATGTGCGAAGTAGAGGTGCTGAGTGAGTGTTTTTCTGTTTCTTTCACTGCCAAATTGTGTGGAGATTTTTTTCCCCATTCAAACGTGCATGCTCCAATGTTCTCTCAGGTCTTCGTCTACTATTTTTGTTCAAAACTTTGCTTTCGAACTTGCCTTCCGTTTCTTTTCATCCTTTCCATAAACCTCCTCCTTGCCCTGCTACTACCAAGCTGGAGAATTCTTCAAGGGTCCACAAATATCCGAAAATGTTTTCTCTTTTATTTTCAAAGAGCAGTGGTGTGCTGACTGTCATTTTGAGAAGGGTCCAAGATTTAACAGCTTTATTCACAGTTGTTCATTATCCACGGGCCTTTTTCGTGCATGCATCAGCGCTAAGTTAGGCAGAATGGTAGAGATAATATGTTTCTGAACATAGAATGATAAATATGCATGCAGTTTGAAAGGTTTTTGCCTTTATTTCATCTTTTAAACTCAATTTTTTCTTTGAGGTTAACCATGGAATAGCACCCTCACTGTCTATGCTGTCTGTCGCATTTTAAGCTTGTACCAAAACATTGACACTAACGAGAAGCTCGTTGATCCCCGCTTCTGATGGGTTGTCTGCTTCATAGCTTCAACTTCCTCTCCTCACGTTTTGTTTCTTGCGCGTGTTGTAATTGCAACAGGCTCAGGGCCTACGCAATAAATGCTTCTTTTGTTCATTTGTTCGTTTGTTCGTTCCTCCTCCTTATTTTTCTCGTCGTTAATACTGGTGCCCGCACAATATTCCATTACTAGCGCACCGAGGTCAAGCTAGTCAGCAAACGGCAACGTTGATGATTGTCCAGAACTCGACAGAAACAACACTCATTCCTTGTCGATTGCTTTGCATTTGGCGATGTTGGGAGACAACAGTGTTCTCCCTGTCAGCCAATCGCATTGCTCCTTCTAACTTCGTTGCCATGCGGAACAACTGCCTACAGCTCTCATTGGACCATTTCTTCATGGTAACAGCTGTTTGTTTACGAATTGCAACCTAGAGGAGAGCTTCCAATTGGTCAGAATGGGAACAAGGCTTGCATACGCTGAAAACTTAGGTCGCACACTTTCCTCCAGTATACATATATATCACCATGGTGTCCTGTTAGTGTTACGGTTACCAGGGGGAAACGACAGAAGAAAATGGGTTAAATGAGACAAAACAATTCTTTTTCTGATAAAGGGTAGGCGCAATAAAGTGCAATTTTTGGTATTTATTGAGCTAACAAGAAATTTTCCAACCTTTGATTATCAAAACTAAGTGTATGAAGTATTCAGTTTTGCTAAAAAGTCCAAATGCACAAAATCCACCCGCATTACCTATGTCAGCCTCTATTGCGTTTTTGCTGCGTGCGAGTTAAGACTCAGTTCGTGAAAACGGGTCACTTATGGGTTTTTCCCCCTTGAATGTATACGATGGAAGCTTTTGTTGAGACAAATGGATTTCGTTGCATTTGTATTTATGTCCTGAGGAAACTGAAAATACACCCTGTCCTAGCCTTACATACACTTCACTGGCTCCCCATCTCTCAGAGGATAGATTATAAACTTGCTACTTTGTGCTTCAAGGCCATCGACAACACTGCATCACACGCTCTTACAGAAATTCTTGCAGTTTACACGCCCTCCAGATATCATTTGTATTTATGTCCTGAAGAAACTGAAAATACACCCTGTCCTAGCCTTATGTTGTGAATATTCTAGATAATGCTCGAAGTGTTGCAGGCTCAGTTGTTGTGGCGTATGTGAGTCAGGTCATTGCCCTGACCGCGATCCAGTTACGCTAAAATTAGCTTGTTGTGACACAGAAAGGCAGTTGCGTCGAGCACTCGAGAGTTATAGTAGATTCGATATTGTGCTGGTAGATTCTAGAAATTGTGTAAAGGTATATAAGGAGCGAAAACGAGTCAGAGGGGAGAGCAGCAGATACGACAGAGTTAAAGGTGAGAGCTTTGACTTCCAGGGGAGTGAGTTTTCTGCTGTGTGAGTGCTACGAATTGCTGTTGCTGATTTTCACCACTGTAGAGGTCAGTGCGTGAATAGTTCTTTTGAAACGACCACCAGAGTCTGCCACTTCGACTTCCTAGCGCAAGCCAGGAGAACCCCCGTACATCAGGATATTGCAAGAGAAGAGTGCAACATTGGTTCCCAGATGGGAAACAGTCCAAGCAGTTACAGTGACGACGGAAATGGACGGCGAGAAGCGCGTAACCCGATCCGCTGCAATCGTAGAGGCGACAGAGCAACCGACGGAAGACATCGCAATGATGATGAGATTTCTGCTCGACAAACAGAGGCAGCAGAGAGAAGCCCAGGAGGAGGAAAAACGAGACCGCGAGAGGGAGAAGGCAGAGGAGAAGGCAGAAGAAGCCAAGCGTCGCCAGCAAAAGGCTGCAGTCCATTAGAGGGAGAAGGCAGAGGAGAAGGCAGAAGAAGCCAAGCGTCGCCAGCAAAAGGCTGCAGGCCGTGAGAGGGAGAAGGCAGAGGAGAAGGCAGATCGCCTGCGTCAGGAAGAGTTGCTGCAGACCATCAAAGCCGGGAGAGAGGGACTGCAGAGGGAAATCGAGGCAGTAAGCTTTCGCCTAGGAGAGGAGGTAGATCGCATTGATGCTAACCTCCAGCAAGAAGCAGCACGCCTCCACTCCCTGGAAGGGGAAGTAACCCGGCTCGACACCGTCATCTGCAGACTAGAGAGAAAGCTGGAAGAGAAAGAAGAAACACAAGCTAGCCTCTCCTATCCAGCCAGAATTTATACCCAAGATAACCACCGGGCCTCCAAGCAACTTCGAGCCGAGGCGTCGCCGTTTGTCTCAAACCAGGAAGAGGCATACCCCCCAGCCGGTCGTCCAGTGCAGCGGCCACAAATGTACGACGGGAAGGCACCGTGGGATGCCTACCACATCCAGTTTGAGGTGACTATGCAGATCAACGGTTGGGGAGAGCGGGAGAAAGCGAGTTTTCTCATCTCCAGCCTGACGGGACAAGCACTGACAGTCCTGGAAACCATCCCACCCAAAGGCAGGAATGACTACACTGCCCTCGTTCGGACCCTCCGTGACAGGTTTCAAGATTTCCGAAATGCAGACCAGGCTAAGGGAGCACTCTACACGAGAAAGCGCAAAAAGGGAGAATCACTCATTGAGTTGGCGGGTGACATCGAGAGGCTGGTGAGGCGAGCGCACCCTGCGTTTAACAGGGAGGCAATCGACGATTTGGCTCGAGAGAAGTTCATAGATGCCCTCGCAAACGACGAAGCGAAACACCAAGTACAGGTGTTGGCTCCCTCTACCTTGGCAGAAGCAGTCAACACCGCTCTCCGTGTCGAGGCTATCACTCAACGCGAGGAAGTGACCCAGCAGCTTGCCACCTTGGAAGGCAGAAGGCGTACCGACGCGTCTGTGAGCGGTACTTTTGGATTGGTCGACACAAGCCCGTTCGCAACTTGTGTCGGCGCTGTGCCATCTGTGCCTCATGGACAAGACCTTACAGTCGGCGTAGTGGCCCTAGCAAGACTGACAGTTCTGCAGTGGTCGCCGTGCCATTGGTGGATACCCCCTGTGAAGTGCCCCAGGGTGTAGAGCCGCTCCAGGGTATGCTGCAGGCAGTGGGAAAGTCCGCAAGGACACACCTGCAGCGGAGCGTGGACGGAATGAAAACTGGGTACGACTGCAAGGCATATCACCAGACCTCTCCTTATGGCACTACACCGTGGTACTCCAACCCATGGGCTGAGAAGGGATGCACCACCAAGCTGGCCCGGCCACTGGCAGGACGTTATGTGAACCAGGCCCGTCTCTGGAAGTACCAGGGAGATCTACCGCCGGACTGGTGGCAGTCGCCACGACACCGCCCTGACCTGACTGACGACGAGCCTAGAGAGACACTGTATCAGGACGAGAGCGAGGACGTGCAGACCTACACGCGGTGAGGGCGGCGTGTGATGCGCCATCTCGCTTCCTGTGAGGAGTTCTTTATTTTCAGTGACAGTATGGACAGTGGTCTTGCAGACATTGACCCCATGGACTGGGCAGAAGCTACGGCAAGGAAGCTTACGCCCATGTGTCAAGTTTCTGCAATTATGCCACTCATTTGGTAATTCATGGACTACCTGGACTGTGGATTGACTTTTTCCCGGTATTTTGTTGTTGTTGTTGATGATAATGTTGTTGCTAGTTGTGTATGTTTGAGGTGCTAGTTTATGGTGTTTTGTAAATTTAATAGTGGAGCTGTATATGTAGTGAGACCGACGAGGTCGTTTCGGTCTTTAGGGGAGGAGCTATTTTGTGAATATTCTGGATAATGCGCGAAGTGTTGCAGGCGGCTCAGTTGTTGTGGCGTATGTGGGTCAGGTCATTGCCCTGACCGCGATCCAGTTACGCTAAAATTAGCTTGTTGTGACACAGAAAGGCAATTGCGTCGAGCACTCGAGTGTTATAGTAGACTCGATATTGTGCTGATAGATTCTAGAAGTTGTGTAAAGGTATATAAGGAGCGAAAACGAGTCAGAGGGGAGAGCAGCAGATACGACAGAGTTAAAGGTGAGAGCTTTGACTCCCAGGGGAGCGAGTTTTCTGCTGTGTGAGTGCTACGAATTGCTGTTGCTGATTTTCACCACTGTAGAGGTCAGTGCGTGAATAAAGTTCATTGGAGTCTGTCACTTCGACTTCCTAGCGCAAGCCAGGAGAACCCCCGTACATCGGGATATTGCAAGAGAAGAGTGCAATACTTACATACTCTTCACTGG
>JAWQFJ010031297.1:0-14857 GCA_034096865.1 Theodoxus fluviatilis
TGTGTGTGTGTGTGTGTGTGTGTGTGTGTGTGTGTGTGTTTTCCCCCTCTTTTCTAGAGAGCCTGCGGGTTCGAACCCGATTAAAAAAAAATTAATGCCAAAACCTGGAGGTTCAGAGCCAGCGGTTTTTATCTGTCTGTCTGTGTTCTGTCTGTCCCGACTTTACGGCTGATTTCTCAAAAAATACTAAACGGATTTCACTGACATTTTGCACACTTACTGGAAGTTAGGTCCGATTGAATGTATCAAATATTCAAAATCGAGGATTGAAAAGAAAGTGGTGTTTTAAGGTCGTAAACCCGAAAGCACCTAACCGAATACTTCATTGATGGAATGGCGAAATTGCGAAATGTGTGACGTCATCAATACCGTGACGTAATTTATTGCGTATCACTGCACGTCAGGCCCAACTTTTCAGCTGATATCTCAAAAACTGCAGGACGGATTTCCTTGATATTTACCACACTTACTGGAAGTTAGGTTCGATTGAATGTGTCATATTTTGCAAATCTAGGTTTCAAAAGGAATTGATTTATTTAGGTAGTAAACTCAAAAACACCCCCCTCAATAGTCAATTGATGTAAGAACCTAATCGAGTCAAACAGAGTTATCTTTTCCTCAGTTCAGTTCAGTTCAGTTCAGTCAAAGACCATACATTACTAAGACCGCGCACTCAGCTATTTTTGCACTACACGAAGCAAGGTACGGATTTACACACGCTGCATTGTCTTCGTCATCACGGTTTTTAACAAATTCAGAATTTTGAACAACAGTATTTTCTCCTGAGGTTCAACAGTGAAAGGAATCGTGTGCATCACAAATTACGAAGTTCGATTTTTCTGTTCTTCTCGCGTTTATCATTGTATGCTGCTCTAGCGTCTGCTGTTTAGCGCGCAGATCATAATTATGCGTCTGGTGTTTATTTCTTTATTAAGACCAGCTTGTTAGGGACGTGCTTTTCCATGGAGAAAATAATTATTGTGTTTAGATATTTTACGACAGATATAGTTTACTGACACCTTGACCCTTTTCCCAGCTTTAGTGTGGGGATTTTCATTTTAGCGTTTAAACTCGCTTCTCCACGCACTCGGCTAATTAGTGTTCATATTTACAAATTAGGAAACAAACGGTTTAATACAAACATATCGCTTTCAATAAATACTATAAAAAGCCTTGCACGCACTTGCATTCTGCTATTCATACACTAAACTTTATTCCTCACGCACGTGGCATAATCTATACAACACATCTCGCACAAGCGCTCTGGGGGAGACACGCAAAAACGGGGAGATCACTATGTCGGAAATCTTGCTAAAATCAGCCGAATGTGCGGTCTTAGTAATGTACGGTCTTTGGTTCAGTCTCTTAACCCTGAGATGGGTTGTTGAGGCACCACTGATGACTTTCGGACAATCTTCCTCCATCGATCTCTATCCTCAGTGGCTCACTGTGAGTCAGCAAAGGTCAACCAGTCCACTCTTTGATGTTGTCTTCCCACCTCTTTCTCTGCCTGCCTCTCCTTCTTTCACCTGGTATGCGTACGGTCCCTTGCAGGATGGTCTTGGCCAGCCCACTGCCTCTTGACACCACTTCAGCTTTCTGCTTTTCACGATTAAGAGCAGGTCTTCGTGCTGTCCAATTGCTCTCCTGATCCTGTTGCTGACTTCGTCATTCATGATATGGTCTTTATATGAGATGTTCAAAATCTTGCGGTGATTTACGGAAAAGAACGTTATATATGCTTTACAAACACTCAGCCATATCAGTTTTCATGGCACATTTGTTAGAGCATTGAACTCTTGGTCATGCTTGACCAGGTTCGATTCTGCGCTGAAATTTTTTTCTCTTTTTTTTTTGGAGAGGTTGTGGGTTCGAACCCGACCTGGTTTTTGCGTTTCTGTTTGTGCGTGTGTTTCACCCCCTCTTTTCTCGAGAGGTTGCGGGTTGGTACCCGATTTTGTATAAATATGCCAACTATTATTATACGTATACGTTTTATTGTAAGTTTCATTCACTGTCTAACACGATATGTGATTTAGGAAAGCTTTTACTGATAGAGAACTTGAAAATCCTATTTTCTTCAATATAATTAATATAAATCCATTTGGTGAATGTGTCTGAGCGCATGCTTTGTCGCGCATTTATACGATTTTCTCAAATATTAGCAATGGTGTGCAGTGAAATTCGGGTGCATGAAAACGCACACAAAAACAATCATTCAGTCAAATGAGCATGCATGAGATTTAAACACACACACAAGCAAGCTGTCACACCTGTTGAACGCTAGAGAAAGTCGCTGGTCGCCAGATGTCACACCTGTTCTCTCTTGCATACACATCTGATCATTAACGTGGAATAAATCTGTGCACACACTCATCTGTGAACACCTATGTTCAGCTTTAAGGCTGAACACAACCATCCCTGAGCAGAAGTGTTCAAGTGCTTGGCCGTTTAACCTTGTCCCAAAGCATGAATCAACGAGCACAGCAGCTAAGTGGCTGTTGCAAAAACAATAGCTAGGTGCTGAGTACATTCTGCAGTTGATGGTAAAAACCTCAGTTCATGCATGAGTGAGTTCCTCCCTGGTTTATCACATGCTAGGAACTATCGGGGTTTGTAAATATAAATATTTCCTAATGTGCTCGTTGTATTGTTGAATTTCTACTATCATGCATTCATGTTACCGTTCTATCAACCTACACGTCCCAAGGAAATCATGACAAAGAACAGAAATAAACAAATATGACCTCAATATTCACAGTGTTTATTGTTGTTACCCTTCTTTTCTCTATCTACTTTACTCATCTCCTTTCATGCTTTTTTTCTTTCTTCTCTCTCTCTATCGTAATTCAATCCTTTCCTGCTGTCTCCCTACTTCCCTCTCTACAGTACTCATCCCCTTTCCTGCCGTCTTCCTTCTTCTCTCTCTACAGTACTCATCCCCTTTCCTGCTGTCTCCCTACTTCTCTCTCTACAGTACTCATCCCCTTTCCTGCTGTCTTCCTTCTTCTCTCTCTACAGTACTCATCCCCTTTCCTGCTGTCTCCCTACTTCTCTCTCTACAGTACTCATCCCCTTTCCTTCTGTCTTCCTTCTTCTCTCTCTACAGTACTCATCCCCTTTCCTGCTGTCTTCCTTCTTCTCTCTCTACAGTACTCATCCCCTTTCCTGCTGTCTCCCTTCTTCTCTCTCTACAGTACTCATCCCCTTTCCTGCTGTCTTCCTTCTTCTCTCTCTACAGTACTCATCCCCTTTCCTGCTGTCTTCTTTCTTCTCTCTCTACAGTACTCATCCCCTTTCCTGCTGTCTTCCTTCTTCTCTCTCTACAGTACTCATCCCATTTCCTGCTGTCTTCCTTCTTCTCTCTCTACAGTACTCATCCCCTTTCCTGCTGTCTTCCTTCTTCTCTCATTACAGTACTCATCTCTTTTCCTGCTGTTTTCCTTATTCTCTCTCTTCAGTACTCATCCCATTTCCTGCTGTCGTCTTTATTCTCTCTCTACAGTACCCATCCGCTTTCCTGCTGTCTTCTTTCTTCTCTCTCTACAGTACTTATCCCCTTCTTCCTTCTTCTCTCTCTACAGTACTCATTCCCTTTCCTGATGTCTTCTTTTTCTCTCTACAGTACTCATCCCCTTTCCTGCTGTCTTCCTTCTTCTCTCTCTACAGTACTCATCCCCTTCTTCCTTCTTCTCTCTCTACAGTACTCATCCCCTTTCCTGCTGTCTTCCTTCTTTTCTTCCTCTCACTGCATCACAACGAAGAGAGTTGTTTTGTAAAACACTACGGGAGACACTGAGTCCTATATTGTTAGCGAGTATAACAACAAAATTAGTTTTATGGTGAAATACTTACCCGAGAAACTGAGTTCTTTATTAATAACGAGTATCACAACGAAAAGAGTTTTTTGGTGAAACATTTACCTGAGACAGTGAATTCTATTTAGTTAGTGAGTAATACAACGAAAAGAGTTTTGTGGTGAAACATTTACCTGATACAGTGATTCCTATATAGTTAGCGAGTAATAAAACGAAAATAGTTTTGTGGTGAAACACCAACCTGAGACATTGAGTCCTTTACGGTTAGTGAGTATCATAACGAAAAGAGTTTTGTGGTGATACACATAACTTAGGCAGTGAATCATATACAGTTAGCGAGTATCACAACGAAGAGAGCTTTGTGGTGAAACACTTACCTGAGACACTGAGTCCTATACAGCTTGCCAGTATCACAACGAAGAGAGTTTTCGGATGGGAAGACCGGCTGGGCAAGCGTCCCATTCTTGTTACTGAGAAACAGGAAGTAGAGTGTGTTGTTACTGAGAAGCAGGAAGTAGAGTTTGTTGTTACTCAGTAGGTGCGTCATACATGCGTTCGCGCTGCCTCTCATGAGTGTTCTGAAGTTCATACGATTGTGTAATTGTTCCCATAAATGTCAGAAAAATAATATTAGTACGGAATGCTTCTCAATTACCATCCGAGTATTATGGTGCATAGAGGTGGACAGTTTAGTTTTCAGAAACAGGAAAGACCCTCTACAAAGATATTTAAAAAAATCCTCTAGTACAATCTGAGTGTGTGTATTTCTTGACTAGACTTGACTTTTGTCAGCATCTCTAAGTCAGAGAGATATGACAATGTACTGAACCCAGAACAGTTTAGACCCGTGTTCACATCTGCGGCCAGTCCCCAAACAGAGTCTGTCTGACGCCTCAGACGCTTGCTCCCGTCAAAGTAAAGCCACAGTCCGCTATGAGCTTCCTTCAAAGTGCTGCTAAAGTGGCAGTGACACCTGCAGTAGGGGATCAGTCATATGTTTGATTACCTGCCCACCGTGAGGTCACTTTAGGCCAGACTTCTCTGTTTTCTCCTTATAACTTTGTAATTTTGTAGTCAGGCATACAGTGCATGATTGCCGTTTTCAGTTCAGTTCAGTTCCTTTCAGTCTCTTAACCCTGAGATGGGTTGTTGAGGCACCACTGATGACTTTTTGACAATCTTCCTCCATCGATCCCTATCCTCTGTGGCTCGCTGTGAGTCAGCGAACGTCAAGCATGTCCACTTTTTGATGTTGTCTTCCCGCCTCTTTCTCTGCCTGCCTCTCCTTCGCCCACCTTGTACGGTACCTTGCAGGATGGTCTTGGCCAGCCCACTGCCTCTTAACACGTGACAGTACCACATACACCATGGATACTTTGTAGACCCCATGGACATCACAACTTTCATTCCTGTTGGCACGTCTAGACGTTAACCAACAGGTGCATAAATCGATGTTCACCTATACATTCATGCAAAATCATTTACACCAGACAAAGTGACAAGACAGGTTAGCAGCAATTTTCTTTGATCAACATGATCAAAGAGTACCGCAGGAGTACTGCAGGGATCAATCTTGGGACCTCTCCTGCATTCAATTTACACGCAACCCCTGAGCGAGCGCATCGACCAACACGGCATCCTTCACCATCTATTCGCCGACGACACTATGATCTACATGGCTTCCAAACCAGATCATGAAGCCTTCGCGGTGAACAAGTCCACAGTGCAAAACGGCTGTAGTGACATCAAGAAATGGATGTCGGCCAATCACCTCAAACTCAATGAAGACAAGACTGAAGTGATTCTCATTGGTATGGAAAAAAGCAGGCAATCGATCAGAGAAACACATATTAACATAACGGGGGCGAACATAGCATTTGCCACAAGTGCGAATATCTTGGGGTCATGTTAGATCAAAACTTGTCACCAGACCCCCAAATTCGTAAAATCATCTCCTCAGGCTACATGCACCTACACTGCATTTGGAGTATCAGGGATTGTCTGACTGAAACGACTGCAGCAGCCCTGGTGGTGACCCTTGTGCTGTCCCGTCATGATTACTGCAACAGTCTGCTGACTGCTGCAACCAACGATCAATTGCAGAAACTTCAGCGTCTTCAGAATTCTGCAGCTAGGGTAGTGAAGCGACTGCCGAGGTGGGCTCGCATAACCCCTGTGCTCAGCGACCTTCATTGGCTTCCAGTTCGCCAACGGGTGGAATTTAAGACCCTCTCCATCGTGTTTAAGTGTGAAACTGGTGAAGCCCCAACCTACCTTGGAGAACTCCTTAGACCTCACAACCCCACAAGGAATCTCCGTTCCTAAAAAAAGACTATTTTGTCCCACAAACAAGGTTACGGAGCTTCGGTGACCGCTCCTTCAGCGTTGTTGGACCGAGACTCTGGAACCAACTTCCTGAGGGTCTGAGGGTTAGTCCATCCTTGGCCGCATTTAAAACTGGCCTCAACGCTTTTTTATTTTGTCTTGTCGTGCCATGAGCATGTTTATCGTGATAATGGCGCAGTAAAAATGAAAATACATACATTCATACATACATGAGTTTTAACTTTTCCCCCCCAAAAAGTTAAAAAAGTTAAAACTCATGTTGATCAAAGAAAATTGCTGCGACCATGTCTTGTCACTTTGTCTGGTGTGAATGATTGTGCATGAATGTAAAGGTGAACATCGATTGATGCACCTGTTTGTTAAACGTCTAGACGTGCCAACAAGAATGAAAGTTGTGATGTCCATGGGATCGTTACAGTATCCATGGTGTATATTGTACGTCACAAAAAGATCCTCGCAGCTCCCATCCCAGTGCTCTCCCCTTGTGCCCTCATGAGTTCAACGCCAACCCAAAGCCTCTGCTGGGCTATTGATAGCCTCTTTTTAGGAGGTGTAGATGGTCCAGCATGCTAAGGCGTTGGGCTTTGTAGCGAGGCGCTGTGCCGTGGTTCAATCCCAGTCGCGGGAGAGATGGGGTAAAAGTTAAAACTCGTGACAGTACCACTTTAGCTTTCTGCTTTTCACGATTGAGAGCAGGTCTTCGTTCCGTAAAAATGCTCTCCAGATCCTGTTGCTGACTTCCTCATTCGTGACATGGTCTTTATATGAGATGTTTAGAATCTTACGGTAGCATTTTATTTCCAGGGTTTGTATCCGTCTCTGTAGTTCAGATGTGAGTGTCCAGGAATTGCATGCATACAAGAATACGGAGATGGCCAGCGTGCGCATGAGCCTGATTTTCGACGCGAGAGTGATATTTCTGTCACGCCAAATTGGCTTCAACTTTGCCAGTGCTGCCGTTGTTTGTGCTATCTGGACAGTATCTCTGGTTTGGACCCTTCATCAGTCACAATATATCCCAGATATTTGAAGTCGTTTACAGCTTGTTTACAGATTGCCTTTTTAATGACGCTAAAGGCAACAGAGAAACTCTTTACCTTGCTCCCGTGATGGCGCCCTTCAAGTCAAGAGCTGACGACAACATCACGAGCACAAAAGTCATGCCTAGTCAAGTACTTGGTCAAGGAGAGGACACTGGGGGGCTGACTGATCGGTGTGCATTGCAGTACTGATTCTGATTCAATGGGACTATCGGTACAAACAGGGAGATATCGCCTCGGGTAAAGATCTGGACAGACTTGATCATTCCTAATTAGAGTGTTGAAGATAAGTCAAGGTTTTATTATCTGTAAATTTCTCCAAACATCACTGCATTGTCAAAAGGAAATGTTGAGTTATAAATTAGAATGTGAAGTCAAGGTTCTCAAGTGGCCAAAGTTACCCCGAAAACGTAAACATTCATTGGTTCTACTTTGGCTACCAGTACAATGCACCTCATCGATGAAACAGTGGATAAGATATCTCATGAATTTGTAAAGAAAAACGTATTTGACAAATAAACGAATAACATATTATATCTTGGTATTAATAATGTCATCAGAAGAGAATGTTTGCAAAAGACAGTTTTACTTCCTCAAAATTCTTCACTCGTTAAAGTTACAACAATACGCTCACTAAAAGGTTACTGCAAATATCTTTGTCATTGAAAATTCATGGGTGGAGCTTTCTCGCTCGAAATGATTTTCCCAGGAGTAGCCAAAGGCACTGTTGCACTCTTCTCTTGCAATATCCTGTTGTACAGAGGTTCTCCTAGCTTGCACCGGGAATTCGAAGGTACAAACGCTGGAGGCCGTTTTCGATAGACTTTATTCACGCATTGATCTCTACACAGCGGTGAAAATCAGTAAACAGTAATCGTCGTAACAACTTCACTCTACGCGCAGTGCTTCAGAGGACTCACTCCTAACAAAGGAGAACTTGTTTATCTTGTAGTTAAGCTCTCACCTTAACTCTGTTGCATCTGCTGCTCGTGTCTGAGCCTGTCTCTCTCGCTTTGTTGCGCTTTATATACCTAAACACAGGTTCCAGAGCTTTCTTGATGCTAGTTGAGTATTCGCTTGCGCTCGAGCTGGAAATCGACTTACGTCACGTGACAACAATACAGATTTAGCCCGACTCCACCACGCGCCAAGGCAATGACCTAAGCGGGCTGACCGATATAAACAAACCGACTGCGCTAAGATCTTCTAATACAATCTAGAACCTTCACAAAATAGCTCCTCCCCTAAAGACCGAAACGACCTCGTCGGTCTCACTACATCTAAAATTTCGCATATAAATCTACAAAACATCAAGAACTAACACCTCAAAATTACGCAGCTACAAACAACATCAACGACAACAACACAATACCGGGAAAAGTCAAATCACAGTCCTGGTAGTCCGTGGATTAGAGAGTGGGTGGCAAAAAGGCGACACGTGACACATGTGCGTCAATTTCCTTGCGGTAGCATCTGCCCAGTCAAAGTCTGCACTGTCCACTGTCCACACTGTCACTGAATGGTACAGTACTCCTCACAGGAAGCGAGATGGGCGCATCACACGCCGCCCTCGCCGCATGTATGTCTTCACGTCCTCAGGGGTTGCTCCATCATCACTCTCGTCCTGATACAGTGTCTCTCTAGACTCGTCGTCGGCCGGGTCAGGGCGGCGTCGTGGCATACTCAGTCAGGCGCACTTTGTATTCCTACACAACGTAGTCCTCACTCTAGAAACAGTTCTGTACAGTGTGTGTGCGTACGCAAAGTAGCCCTGACCTTTGGAACAGTTCAATAGCGACGGCTCATCCGACGCAGTTTATCAACAGCATGGATGCCATCAAAGTCAAACGTGACCCCAAAGCCAGAGCCACGAAAATAACCAGTGAACAATTTGCTTCATTTCTGACTAGGACTAATTGCTGTCTCCCTTTAAAAGAGCACGTTTATGACAAATATTTCAGTGGCGCATGGCGTAACTCAGAAGGTCACTTGTTATTGCTGCTGCGGTAATCTGTCACTGCTTGTATCAATGGACATTCAGTATTGCACATATCTTCCATGTCGGACTGCAAGTTCGATTGCATGTTTGTGCTTTTGTCTATGTAGTGGGCATTTAAACAGTTACTTAACGATGGGATATTTAATTCAAACATTTAAAACAGGTTAACTTAACTTGTGTTAGTTTCCTCGAGAGGAGGTGAAACAAGACATTGCAGTTCCTCAGCCACTGCCCTCAACTTGGTGTCTCCTGGAGATTGGCGACAGCCATTTGACGTTGGGTGTGATGGATCACACCACAACAACAGTGCAGGTGAAGTTGTGCATACTGAATGAGTTGAGTTTGCATGCGTCTCTATTTGGCATGCGTGTGCCAGGGGCGGGTTTCAAAATGCGAAGATCTCGGTAGATCTACGTAGATCTCGCCGAATGGCAATTTCATTCTTTGCTTGCTAGCGAGCCAATCGAAGACGAGCGTAGATTGAGCGAGGCAGCTTGAGAGGTGCCTAGCTTTTAAGATTCGAGACAAAAGTTCGGCGTGGATGCGTTGACCTGCATTCGATGTGTAAACTGTAGGAGGTTTCACGATCTGTTAATGCATTCAACATACACCTTTGATAAATTAATGCTGTGCATGGCTTATATTTTCTTTGGATGGGTTGCTAGTATCTCGAAATAGAGCGTTTTCTGAATGAACCGGCAACACGTCGGCCATTGAATGTGGCTAGTTCACCTCTTGTCGTGACGTCTACGCATGCGCATTACTTCGTCACGTTGGGTAGTTTCTTTTTTAGCTAGCTCTTACTGCGAAGCAAGATCTTGCGACCAAGATCGACTACCTATTTTGAAACCCGCCCCTGGTATCACTGGTAGAGTTGAGGCGATAAATATTCGCCACTGTATCTAGGCTGTGTATGACTGCAGGATTTGTCCAGGTGTTACAAATCCAGAGTTGAAAAGGGTTGTTGATCATCAAAAAGCCTATGATGATAGTCAGGTGTGCTACGAGCAATCAGAAGTGAGTACGAGAAATGAAGAAGACTGCCCGTCTGTTGTCAAATCAGTCAGATGTTGTCTACTCCTCCCAAAAAAAAGAGAAGCTGCAATTGTATAAGAGCTGTACTTATGCAAACTACTACTGATAAAAGAGAAACAAATAAAAAGAGCGAAATGAAAAGACCACTGCATTGCCGTTAATTGAGAATGCCGCTCTTCATACTAATCTAAGTGGCAGTCGTAGAGGCAATGTTGAAAATGCAGTCGCCTGCCTCAGTGCACATAACATATATACATGTAGCCTTGTTTCCATTAAGAAGTGCCATGTCTCGTAACTTACATGTCATGTGGTTGTAACGTTGCAATTATTGCATTTGCCTGCCTAAGTGTACAAACATGTAGACATGTGCCCTTGTTTTCCATTAAGATGTCTCTTAGCTCACATATCATAGAACAAGAGCCGCCCTTTATACTGTTCCTTGGAGACTTGAAGATAAGGGCGATGAAGGAGTATGATGGAAAACGGAGGTTTAATTTGTCTGGAAGCAGTAGATTGCCATGTCTACCAATTTTTCAAGACCATTAGGTGTGCAGAAAAGTATATCTTTGAGATTGATATGTGTACAGAAATACACTAATTGTGTTTCTGCTGAGGAGTTAGTGAGCTGTCCACACACACGAGACAATACAAACTTGAGTCCAATGATGATGATTTGGTTTGTCCATCGTGCCAAGAAGATTATGTAGATTAACACTTTTTTTTGGTTGGAATGCCTTGCCCTCTATGATTGCAGGCAAAAATACATACGCAGTTTATGTGTACACACAAGACCAGGGCCCGTATTCACAACGGCGATTTATCTTTTTAACACTCGATTTATCCCTTATCCCCGGGTTATCTTGATCGGTTAGATAAGGTACGCTCCTCAGAGGATCCTAGGTTGCGCTTTGTTATATATACTGGTTTCCAGCCAAGGGAGAGCGGAACAGGCAGTTGGAATCGTCTGAGTTTAGAGATAAATCGGGGATAAAATAAATCGCCGATAAATCGCCGTTGTGAATACGGGCCCTGCTCTAAATTTTTCATTTCATCACAGGATGAAACTATGACAAGAAGGGTTTGTAAGCAGCTGCGCTGGGCATTTCATTGGCACCCAGTAGCTGAAGCTATGATAATGATAATAAAAAATTGTAATGTGAGGTAATGCGTTGGAATGCAATAAAATGTACCGATTGGAATCAGACAATGGAAATTGTTTTGTTTATTTTTTGTGTACATCATGTGAATGGCCGGAGACGTAATAATAAAGGTTGCATTGTTGTATCAATTGAAATCATGATCCTGTTTTCTATTATGACCTACCAGTGAATCCCTTAGCTCACATATCCTCTGATTGTCACAGTTAAATTTTCTTTGCATTCCTTAGTATATTGGTGTATATGTAACGCTTTGTAACATATTAAAAATAGTTATCTTTTTTCTTAGTAGTGTAAGTTTTGAACATCAACCCTATGACAGAGAACCTGATGGATGTTATTTTAAAAAATGCTTCCGACAGTCTGATAATTTTTGGCAAGTGCTTCGCTGGTGTGTGTCATCAGCGTTATATATGTAAGGCACCTACCCTGGTGTTTTCAAGCAGACTATAGGTATGCCGCTCTTGAAGAAGCAGAACCTGTATCCAAACAAACTTTGTAACTATAGGCCAGTCTCCCATCTTTCTTTTCTGTCCAAATTGTTAGAGAAGTTAGCTTTCCAGCAGCTGCTGCAGCACGTGTCCCAGTATGACCTTTTGGCCCGTTTTCAATCCGCGTACCGTGCTCATCATTCCACCGAAACAGCTCTGCTCCGTGTTCTAAACGATCTCCTCGTTGCTTCTGATGATTCCAAAGTTTCTCTTCTTACTCTGTTAGACTTGAGTGCCGCGTTCGACACAATAGGCCATGGAATTCTTCTCACCCGTTTTAGAAACGTTATTGGCATTGAGAACTTAGCACTCTCTTTCCTGCATTCATATATCTCAGAACGTAGACAGACTGGTTCGATCTCGAGATTTGCTTCTGATCCTACAACTCTTAGGAACGAAGTCCCTCAGGGCTCTGTTCTGAGTCCTCTGCTGTTTCTGCTGTACAACCAACCACTCTCCAATGTAATTGATAGTCATTCAGTCTCTCACATTGAATTTGATCATGATACCCAGCTCTACAACTCCTCTCATCCCAGTCAAATCCACTCTATTCTTCATACCAGCGAACACTGTATCTCTGACGTGAAACAGCGGATGACCCGGAACAAACTCCAACTCAATGGCTCAAAAACTGAAGCACTCCAGGTGGGCGGCGGAGGCGAATCGGATCAGGCCCTCAAACTAACCATTGGTCACAGTGACATTGTCTTCTCTCAGTCTGTTAGAAATATTGGAGTCATGTCTGATAATGCTCTGTCAATGAGAGCTGATGTCAACAAAGTCTGTCAGTTAACATATTACGAGTTAAGGAAAAGTAGTACCATTCGTCAATAGCTTTCTCAGCAGGCCACCAATACGCTCATCAGAATACTTGTTCTGTCTCGTCGCGACTATGAAAACTCTCTTCTCGCCGGCATCCCTGACACTCTGCTTAACAAACTCCAGAAAGTTCAGAATTGTGTTGCTAGGCTAGTTTTTCGATGTCCGAAGCGTACCCATATCTCTCCACTCATATATACACTTCACTGGCTCCCCATCTCGCAAGGTGATATTACAAACTTGCTACTTTGTGCTTCAAGGCCATTAAAAACACCGCAACACACGCTCTTACAGATATTATTACAGTCTACACGCCTTCCAAATCTCTACGCTCAGCTGCTGACTCTAGAACGCTTAAGGTCCCCCACCGTAACAAAAAACCTCAATGACAGCGTGCCTTCTTCTATATTGGATCTGTAGCCTGGAATAGCCTCCCTCTCTCAGTCTGTCATTCTGACACTGTGCCCCAGTTCAAACGTGCTCTAAAGACCCACCTCTTCCGATTCCTCTTTCCCGCTGAGCTGCTTTGCCTTACTTGATCTGGGATGCAAGTGCTGTGTAGTTCGTATAGTTTGTTCTATTGAATCTTAGTTTTTTGTTTTTTTGTTTATGTGTGTAGTGTGTGAGTTTTTGTAGGAATGTGTTGGTTCTTTAAATTGTAAACGCCATGAGCTTGCCTGTCAAGAGAAGGTAAGTGCATATGAATAAACTTTATTATTATTATTATTATTATTATTATTATTATTATTATTATTATTATTATTATTATTATTATTATTATTATTATTATTATTATTGTTGTGCTCGCAACGGTAAATGTGGGACCGACCTCCTTCTTCCTTCTTAGCAATCTGTTATGACGCAGGACAATTCGGTACGGTAGATCTTCATTTAATGTTGCATCAATTCACGTTCAGCATCTGGGCCCGTTAACCTTTGCGTGAATCATAATCCTTTTTTTTCACCTTGGGTCATAACGGCCAGCGCGCAAAGCAGAATTAACAACAGAACGTACTGCATTTCTATGGCAGCGAAAGCCATGCCGAAACGTGGCACAAACTACTTACATATGTCCTGGTAACAACTATTACCGCTTAGGTCCCTTAGTAATAGAACAATATTGAATATACAACCCTTGTGTCGATTTCTGATTTTTTCTGAGCTCTCATCTTGTCTAAAACCCAGATCCTGCTTCAAGATAACAATGACGTCAAAAACGCACGTCACTGAAAGAAATACACAACGGAAACAAGGAAATGACAAACAATAAACGTGTGTGCGCATGCGTACATGAGGTCAAGAGGTAGGAATGAGAGGGAGAAGGGGAAGAAGAAGACAAGTGCTCATGAAGGGAATACTGATCGCCGGCGTAACCAGAACTCCCACCACAGGCTGGCGTAAAGAAAGAAAGAATAAGAGAGGAGAAAGAAAATGGAAAGAGAGAGAGAGAGAGAGAGAGAGAGAGAATAAAGGGATGATGAATAAGGGGTACCAAAAAAAGGAAGAATGAAAAAGGGTGCAAAAAAGGAACGAAAAAATTAAGACAAAATACTATCTTGCCCTTATGAAGGCAAGAACATTCCCGGCCGAAGCTGCGCTGCAGCTTCAAATCTCGCTAAGAGTACACATCTTAAAGGTCATGATACGTGACACAGTCAATCCCATCGTATCTCCAAGTCTCTCCTGGGTGGTCTACTGCTCTTCGCTGAGGTATAGCGGTATCAGCTTGTGGACAGGCGTGTCCATGTATGTGGTCTGCGCCACCAGCTTTCCTTTGTCCTTCTGAATGGTGGCCAGCCACAGCTTCACGGACCGCACAAGGCCATCATCGCTGGGGTAAGTTTGCTCGACTCGAGCCATCTTCCAGGTACCTCGCGGCGATCCTTCCTCGGACAGCAAGACCATCACGCCCGGCTTGATAGAGTCTTTGTGGGCATACCATTTTCTGCGCGGTTGCAATGTGGGCAGGTACTCTTTCTTCCACCTGCTCCAAAACTGCTCGACCATGTATTGCACGCGCCTCCATCGTTTCCTAGAGTAGAAGTCTTCCTTCTGAAAACTTCCCGGTGGTGGGAAGATTGGCTCAGGCTTCAGAGTAAGGAGGTGGTTGGGCGTTAAAGGATCGCAGGAGGTCGGGTCTTCCAGCTGGTTC
>JAWQFJ010031298.1:0-15243 GCA_034096865.1 Theodoxus fluviatilis
ATTCATGTGCAGGCATAATGTTGCGGGTGTCACTTTTATTTGAAACGTTATAACAACAAAGAAACATAATCAATCACAGTTTATTCACCACAATGGACAACTTTCAATGCTTTTACATACGACTCGAGACATAAATCCGACTAACATGTTGGTACAACATAGATATAATTTACACTTTCAGCTGAAACATATATTTTCTCAGGAATCCACGACATCACAGACTCTACACCGAGTTTGTTCCTGTGTACAGCAAGCTCAAGCAGAAGGCCACGTCTCGTCAGAAAGAGGAAGCAAAACACAGACGGTTGACACAGGAGCAGAGCAGGTCTCTTTTCGCTGTGAGAGGAGTCTTTGCCACAGCACGTTTTGCACGACAGGCAGCTACAGCCTGTTGCTACATTTGAGCAAACTCAGGTGTTATGCGAGTCTTTCACTTCCCTCCGTTATTCTGTGTAAGTATAAGGGCACCGACAGATATGCCGGCAACAACTGTGGGCTTACCGAGTAGTATCACAAAAAATAAAAGACAGTTGCCATTTATGCAAATCATCATGTAACCGGACAACGTCGCCCTAAATGTTTCTTTGTTGTTGTTGGTTAGTCCCGACCATCTCCATTCTTCTGTAATATGGCTACTGTATACGTACACACACTAGTTAGACCCTGAGTAATGCAAAGACCATGAAACTGGTTTTTTCTGTAGTGCTACGTCTCTCATTCCAAACCTATGTACATGTATCGTTCAAAGCTACTGAATAGCTCCAACTGATAAATACATGGAAATATTCTAGAACTTAAATATGATATGAGTTAAAGAGTGAAAATGCACAGCGTTAATTAAGGGTGACTCAATTAAAAGAAAAACATCTTCACAAGTCTGCAATATCGACATGAACTTATTCGTGCATGACCTTTTCATGGGAGTTCTATGCCAGTCAGAAAGTATTCAGAGAATCACCAATACCGATTTTTGTATTTTCACCACCTTCCCTACGTTTCAGAGGATCATACTCTGCTAGCATGTTCGAATCGATTAGTGCAGTGACATTCTCTTGCCTGGAAGCACATAATTATGCGTGCCACACATCACCAGTTATTACTTTCAGTACTCATAATACTGAAATTTTGTATTTGGTTTCGGGGGTAAAAAGGCCTGACGCAAGTGTGAGTTTATGTTGATTCAGGAAATGCAAGTTAACAAATTTTCCACTTAAAAAGGAGATGACCCTAAAATGCAAATCTACCTAATATTCTGCCCCGCTTCATCATCTGAAAAAGTCATCACATACGGAATGTAGCATTGTGCTAATATTTTACAGGTTTAAACATGCATAAGGTTTGGAAATAATTTGTGGGTAAGTATATAGAGATTGGCACGACCACATACCATGGAGATAATGATAGAGCACATTTACACTAAACAGATTCCAATGCAAAACACTTACAAAGGGTTCTAGAGTACACGTACAAATAATCAACCGAGTCGATAATCTCGGGCATTTTTCAACACAATGCACTCAAATAGTGTCGTCATTGTTTGGTGACAAATGTTTGCATGAAAACAGAATATCTAGCACCGTGACTCTCGCGGCGAACTGGATTTCATTCGAAATTAACAGATGGACGTTTTCTGGCACTTATAGTGATCTTCCAGCACTTGACAACTCTTCAACATGTGGATCGGATAAACCTGATAACAGAACCATACCACTGCGAGTGATAGCCATGTCCTCCTGCGAGTAAGTCTACCTTCAGGTGAAAGTAGAGGTTAATCTTTCCCTTACGTCAATACAATAGATTTTTCTAGACTTGTCAGAGGAGAAAACCGCCCTCTTACGAAAACTACAGCTGGTAACACATAAAACATCCGTAACTGAAGATTTTTTTGGATATTTAACTATCGAAAAGCAATACTCAAACGTTCCATTTGAGTAAAAAGATAATTTCAACCGAGTTGTTGTCATATAACATGTCAATACAGCGCTCTGTATTATGAAAAGTGATGTAGTTTGCCATAAACTGAAACAACAAGAAGAATCCCCATACACAAAAAATACAAATGATCATCTTCCAGAAGGAGCATGGAGATATTTATAATTTTCCACTGCAAATGGTGAGCAACAACATGCAGCTCCTGCACAGTTTTCCAGCAGTTGCCGCTGTATGACATTTTCCGAGCAAGCTTTGAACAGTTCAGCGCTCAGAAACATGCGCCTGCAGGCGGAAACATACACCAATACTCATTTACGTGTTCACACGTGATGTAAACAATAACACCCGCATACTCACAGTCGTTAACACTTACACCAGCACACTTACATTACAATCGCGAACGCACACGCAGAAAAAAACGTGCGCGCTGTAATATGAACATGCATGCGTAGGTACATACGTAGACACATTACTCGTACGATCACAGGAATATCACTTGCATCTCACAAAGAGATATTTATTTGGCTCATATGCGTTTTCGGTAAGTATTTTGTACTGCAATCATCCTAACTGCAATGTCCCATTTTACGCTTTTCCTTCTGACCAAAATAGACATTGAGATAATGCATGATTACCTGCTTCCGATGATAACAAATATTTACAGAGGATTGGGGGAGACAAGCACTCATACGCTCTGGGTGAGGTCATGGTTGTTGTTGTTGTTGACCAGAATCAAAAAGGTAATCGCGTCTTCTTTGACCTCATGTCCATCTTGGATAAAGACAACTTTAGATTACCCGGCGTGACGGAGAGGCTTACTCGTCCAAACAAGCGAACTATTTCATTAGGGAAGGGCAAAAACAGGAGCTGATTACGACAGCACCTAACTACTCCTAACATCGATAGGATATGCCATCTGTGTGTGCTCGCGTTAAGCCGGCGTACAAATCATTTCTTTCCTAGCAGCGCTTGACTTTACCTCTTACAAAAAGGTATTGCTGAAAGTGGTTACTTCAGGCAGTTGCTATTGCCTGCTTTTGACAGAACCAAGCGCAGCCTTTAAGTTGATGGTTTTCATTTATGTTTACGGAGAGGTCGCAACCATTAAACTTACATACAGAAAGAACCTATCGTTGCAAAGAAATAAAATGTTTCACAGTTTCAGATAAATTGCATAATCAAGTACCATAAACTGTTAAGATTCCCAAATGAAGACAGCCTTACGATCTTTTTGGTAAAACTGGTCTAGTTTGGTGCTTCAAAAATCTGCGTCTCAATGGTGTTTTATTCCCCAGCAGTAACCAAAAGAAAACGCGTAGATAATATGGCCTTGCATTTGTATGAAAAGTCTGTTCTCTCACACGTATTGAATTAAGTAATTTTGCCTTAGTGAGCGATGACCCTCCATCAAGAAATGAATGGCCTACATCCAGGAATATCTTATTCATGTACACGCTCTTTTCAGTGACGCCATTTGTAACTGTGTCCATTAAAAGATATTTTGATTATTTTATTATCTATCCATCAAGTGCCCATCTGTAGGAAAGGTGTCTGATTTATTCAGTTGGAAACGTCTCTGAAATTTTCGAAAGATTCCACAGCAATGGGTCTACTTGCCCCAGATATTTCTCAATTTGTAGTGATGGAGTTAAAACTCTCTCAAATTTGGAAGAACTATCATGTTTTCTTTTGTATGTATGATTGTGAAATTCAAATTTCTGACATGCGTACGAGTTTTGCTTTTTGTTTTATTCTGTTTTTTGTTTCATTTTTGTAGTAATCATTCTCAAATTTCATAGTTATAAGTTGTTTTGGATAAATTTTGTTGACAAAACTTCTGCACATATCATTAAATGTTGGACAGCGTATCAATGAAGTGCGCCTTAACGCCCAAATGAAAACAACCTTCCCTTCCTTTGTTGTCACTTTGAGTGGTTTGTTGAAGTCAAGGATTCGTCAACTCATACTATTCTGTAGCAAATGATTACACATGTCTCAAATAAACGAATGTGAAGACAGCAATGATTTCTACAAACAAGTTTCAGTGGACCAGTTAAAATAATGTAAAGACATCAACAGTTTCCATGAACCAGTTAAGATGTTGAAAACATCAACAGTTTTCATTAACCAGTTGAGATATGACGACATCAACAGTTTCCATAGATCAGGTGAAATGTGACGACATCAACAGTTTTCATTAACCAGTTGAGATATGACGACATCAACAGTTTCCATAGACCAGGTGAAATGTGACGACATCAACAGTTTTCATAGACCAGTTAAGATGTGAAAACATCAACCAGTTGAAATGTGACGATATCAACAGTTTCCATAGACCAGTTGAAATGTGACGACATCAACAGTTTCCATAGACCAGTTGAGATGTTAAAACATCGACAGTTTCCATGAGCCGGTTGAGATGTGAAAACATCGACAGTTTCCAGGAACCAGTTGAGATGTAAAACATCGACAGTTTCCAGGAACCAGTTGAGATGTAAAACATCAACAGTTCCCATGAACCAGTTCAGATGTAAAAACATCAACAGTTCCCATGAACCAGTTGAGATGTGAAAACATCGACAGTTTCCATGAACCAGTTGAGATGTGACGACATCGACAGTTTCCATGAAGCAGTTGAGATGTGAAAACATTGACAGTTTCCATGAAGCAGTTGAGATGTGACGACATCCACAGTTTCCATGAACTAGTTGAGATGTGAAAACATTGACAGTTTCCATGAAGCAGTTGAGATGTGAAAACATCGACAGTTTCCACGAAGCAGTTGAGATGTGAAAACATCGACAGTTTCCATGAAGCAGTTGAGATGTGACGACATCGACAGTTTCCAGGAACCAGTTGAGAGGTAAAACATCAACAGTTCCCATGAACAAGTTGAGATGTAAAACATCGACAGTTTCCATGAACCAGTTGAGATGTGACGACATCGACTGTTTCCATGAAGCAGTTGAGATGTGAAAACATCGACAGTTTCCATGAAGCAGTTGAGATGTGAAAACATCGACAGTTTCCATGAAGCAGTTGAGATGTGACGACATCGACAGTTTCCATGAAGCAGTTGAGATGTGAAAACATCGACAGTTTCCATGAACAAGTTGAGATGTGAAAACATCAACAGTTCCCATGAACAAGTTGAGATGTGAAAACATCAACAGTTCCCATGAACCAGTTGAGATGGGAAAACATCGACAGTTTCCATGAAGCAGTTGAGATGTGACGACATCGACAGTTTCCATGAAGCAGTTGAGATGTGACGACATCGACAGTTTCCATGAAGCAGTTGAGATGTGAAAACATCGACAGTTTCCATGAAGCAGTTGAGATGTGAAAACATCGACAGTTTCCATGAAGCAGTTGAGATGTGACGACATCGACAGTTTCCATGAAGCACTTGAGATGTGACGACATCGACAGTTTCCATGAAGCAGTTGAGATGTGACGACATCCACAGTTTCCATGAAGCAGTTGATAACGCGCGAGTGAATACGAAGCAAGCACTGTCTCTCCATACAAACGCCTTACTATACACAGCTGCTTATTGAGGGCATTTCGAACTGCACAATAAATTTAACCTGTACAACATGTATCAGTTCAAATAATAACTTTTACAACTCATACCACGTATAAAGTAAAACTATCGCTATGGTTTGATATTAAAATGTTGGTAAGATAGCGAGTACGAGATAGCTGACGTTCTTGAATTAATAGTGCATCTTTTAAAATGTAACGTCCAAAAAGTATGAAGCGTGTTTTCAAATTTCAGTATTGAACAAAGCTGGACATTTTATACATTCATCTGGTACTAAAAGTTGTAAATAACTGCGAATTGAGTATTGTGGATTATGTATATACACCACCACATTATTTTAGCGACAACACGTATGATTCCTTCAAAGAAACTAAGTATTAAGCATGCAACAACCAACAGAATTACTCACATTCACCAACAACCAAACTCCCTTTTAGATGCAAGGTCAATATAAAGGTAGATCAGGGATATTTTAGCATGTCTCTACTGTACAGTTCGACATTTGACAAGAACAAGATATCATACAAGATTGGAATACAAGTCCTGGAAAATCATCTCTGAGTGACTGCTACGCTACACTGGATTTCGAACAACTCTCGTCACCGTGACAACAACAGACGACGACGCACGCATTTTTACGTTCACACCATCCTTGCTAATCTCAAAAGTCGGTGAGGAACTTCAAACATTTGAAACGCCCACACGAGGTGACAATCGAAT
The DNA here is from genome assembly GCA_034096865.1 of Theodoxus fluviatilis. Classification (NCBI taxonomy): domain Eukaryota; kingdom Metazoa; phylum Mollusca; class Gastropoda; order Cycloneritida; family Neritidae; genus Theodoxus; species Theodoxus fluviatilis. Next base: position 6,200 of record JAWQFJ010031298.1, read on the forward strand.
ATGCCTGAGTCCATGGTTCACGCATCCGACAAACCACAGGTCAGGTCAACAACCATCATGGGTACCCTTTCTGTCAAACTCCTCCCGCATATGCTTCATTTTCTCTCTTGGCGCAGAGCGCTGCCTACTGACACCTGTCGAAAGCGGCCAAGGCGACTCTTCAAATCCGAATACAGCTTACGCTAGCCGCCGATCTGAACGCTTTCTACCTTCGGTTCCAACCCTAAGCATTTGTGTCTGCCCAACTCTGTGATGTGTCTCTTTGCCTTCATCCTGACCCCGTCTCTCTCTGGGACCAGCTCGACTGAACTTCCTTTCATTTTCAGGCGATCACGTCCGGCCCAAAGAGCACACGTCTTCCAAGCCATCAGCACCTTTCGTCAGATCTCGCCTGACCAGGCATCTTTCTCGTCATCGCTCTTTTCGGGAGCCCGAATCCTTCAAATCCACTCAAGTTTGAGCAGAGTTCTTATCCCGCCATAAATCGCACAAGTTGTCCTCCCTCATACCTCGTCCCCTCTCTCGCTGGATCCGCATAGTTCCTGGCGGACTTGCCGATACGACTCCTCGTCTTCCTTGGAGATGGAGCGCTTGAGCTCGAAGTACACTCTGTGGCCGTTCTTCAGGGACGCCTGCTTCAGGGCGGCCTGCTGTGTCACCGGACGTCTGACCGTGCTACGCATACGATTGGGCACGTTCGTTTCGTACGTCGAGACGCTCAGTTTGCGTGTGGCCAGCTTCTGCAGACACTTGCAGAACGGGAACCAGTTGTAGCAGATGTGCACCAAGTCGATCTGGAAATGCATAGAGGGGCGATGAGAGAAGCTTGTGCGAGCGAGATTAAAAGCAACTCCCTTTTATCTGAAGTTTGAAGTGGACATGACAGATTTTCGGCACATGCCACAATAGTGTTTGTGTGTGTGCGTGCGCGCGCGCGCGTGCGCGTGCGCGCATGTGTATGTACGTGTGTTTGTGTGTGTGTATGTGAGAGAGAGAGCAAAAGAGGGAGATAGAGAGAAACAAGGAGAGAGAGAGAGAGAGAGAGAGAGACAGAGAGAGAGAGAGGACAAATAGAATATATTTTCCGACCACATCATTATTCACAATGCATTCCATTGACATTTGACTGTTTATTTTATTTCTTTTTTAAAATTCACAACATCACCTATTTATTTTCAGGAAAACATGTGTGCTCACAACAAACAGCACGGACGCAATATTGTCCAAATATGTCATCAAAGAGATATTTCCCCGAAAATCTTTATTCACCTACACTTTTTCAAGAAAGGCGTCGAGACGCCCAGGCGCCCATTGACTCACCCTGAAGCTGTCGTTGGTGAAGCCGTAGATGATGGGGTTGGCGAAGCTGTTGGACATGGCCAGCCAGTGTACAGCGTAGTACAGCCCCGTCAGCAAGTGCATACGTTCCGGCGTGTAGACGTGTGGGTTGAAGTCCAGCACCAGGAAGAAGGTGTGTAGCGGCAGCCAGCAAATGCCGAACATGCACACCACCAGCACCAGCATCTTCACCACCTGCAGTCACCAAAAAGGCAAGTTGGTCAGCTCTTGCTTTTTGTCCAGACGTTTTTGATTGTTTGTTTGTTTGTTTCGTTCAGCAGCCATCGTCATGAGGAGGTAAGGAACAGTTGCAGAACTGTGAGCAGCAAAATCATGGTCTGTTCACGTCGTGCATTCAGCGTGGCTGAGACTATAGTGAATATAGTATATCTCTGTGTTCAGAATGCACGTCGTGTTGCTAATTTAGTCAGAAAACGGTGCTGCTGCTGCTGCTGCTGCTGCTGTTGCTGCTGCTGCTGCTGCTGTTGCTGCTGCTGTTGCTGCTGCTGCTGTTGCTGCTGCTGCTGCTGCTGCTGCTGATGATGATGATGATGATGATGAAAATGATGATGAAAATGATGATGACGACGATGATAATGATGACGATGTTGATGATGAACGGATTTTTTACAGCCTTTCAGCCATTGTAGTCTATGTAAGGCCATTGACTACATAACTACTAGAGTTGGTGAGAATAAGAGCAAATCTCGATCTTGCTAGTCTTCCACTGTAAGCAAATTGGAAATGGAGGCACGGTGGATCTATTCTTACTCCAGTGCACACGTTGCTAGCACATCTATCTCCGCCACATACAATGAGTGCATGGGGTTTTACGACCTATCACCCTTTGTAGGCTATGTGAGGCCATTAAGCTCGAGAATCACCAGAACAATTTAGAAAAAGCGCAAATCAAGACACGATGTCCCCATTTATTCGCCTATTACGAGTCGCGTAGGGAGACGCGGTGGGTCTATTCTGACCCCATACCCACATGGGGCCCAACACATGCAAACACGCTTTCCATTAAGCAAAATGATCAGGCAGAACTTTACGAGTTGACTCTCAAATCATACCCGAAATAAGATCACATATGTGTAGGGAACGTCGTGTTTTACCATTAGAGTACTGCAGATATACCAAGGACAAAATACCAGGAGACAATGCCAACGTTAACATTCGCTGCATAAGGCATCTACAACACAACGATGAGGCACAGAACCATCGGTTACAATACAGTAACATACTTATTACTGAAAGAAAACGAGCTGGTCGAGCTACGTAACACACGCCATGGCGGCTTTACATTTCCAGGGAGATAGTCCGGCACGCAAGTGCAAAAAGATCCGCACTCAGCATCACAGGGCTCTGATTAATGGTCTCCAGCCATCGGAATCCGAGGCAGAACGAATTAGAAAGGCTCAGTAGCCCACCCTGCCGATTCGGGGACTCACTGCTGCATAAACAACAAGCATCACGTCCCGGAACCACATCTCAATGTCGCAAGAACCTCAACGAGGACAGGATATCCGGGGACCAACAACCAAACCCTATAATCCAGGGGAAGGAGATGCAAATAAAAAAGGAGAGGATGTTTTCTTCTTCCCTCCACAGACGATGTATCTTCAATCGTCATTGCCAGAGACACGTTCATCCATCACCGTGAAAACACCATTTCCACGCTAATGATTCGACAGTCCACATCGTCCTCCTCGTCGTGCGGTGAGGCGTACGAGTAGCTTGCACGTCGAGTTGCCGTGATGAGTTATAGCACTTAGCGCGACATTACCCGACAAACACAATTACTGAGATTACAAAAGTACTGTTTTTGGCAGGCTGTTTGTCCTCGTGGCAGAGAGAACGTGTCACTCTGGACAGCTGTTCTCCAAAAGAGTCACTTCCAGTCAGCATGGAAGGAAAAGTGAGTGTGGAGATTTGTTGGAGGAGGAAGGCGTATGTGTCAATATAGAATGCCCGGCTTACTACTTCTATACAACCTTTTAACCACTGGCGCCCGTGATCTTGGAACAGTTGGGGGTCTGTCCTTTGGAAGCTATACCGCAAGCTTCCTCTTTGCAGCATAGAGTTCCGGGGGCTGAAGCTCTTGGTCTTTATCATCGAAGGCCTACTCTCTTACACAGATCTTACGTGCGACTCCCACGCATTACAGTCTTAGCGCCTTTCTGCAACTAGCCTACTAGCCAGCTTTGTTTCAAGCCCTCAATGTGATCACGTTGATCAATGGATGCAGAAACGACATCCAAAACTTCAACAACGACGACACCGACGACAATAATCGTGAAGAAGATGCTAAGAAGGCGACAATGACATGTATAGAGCGAAACATGAAAAAGAGATTTCCCAAGGAGCTTTTAACAATAGCAACAATGGCGAGCTGACAATACACAGTTTTCTGCTGCTGACGTTCTGCTACCACAGTCAGTACTAGTCAGTACTAGTCAGTACTAGTCAGTACTAGTCAGTACTAGTCAGTACTAGTCAGTACTAGTCAGTACTAGTCAGCACTAGTCAGTACTAGTCAGTACTAGTCAGTACTAGTCAGTACTAGTCAGTACTAGTCAGCACTAGTCAGCACTAGTCAGTACTAGTCAGTACTAGTCAGTACTAGTCAGTACTAGTCAGTACTAGTCAGTACTAGTCAGTACTAGTCAGTACTAGTCAGCACTAGTCAGTACTAGGCCTACGTAACAAGGTGAAGGCAGAAAACGGAATGCCAGAATACGTCAACGCGCTGTGGCGGGCGGCAGACAGTGCTAAGGGTTTCCATTAGCGGCTGTCAGACATGTCTGCATCGAACTCTTCCTCGTCGCAGCACTGGATGACATGTCCTGGAAGAGGAGAGGCTTTGCACGACCAGAAGAGGGAGACAGACTAGACTGGGACATTGTCCATATCCAGACAGGGCATCAGAGGAACGCAAAGTAGAGTAGAAAATTAGCTGTGTTGGAGTGACGAACTTTAGCACACCCGCACGACCTTTTTTACCTCGGTCTGATCGACCGAGCAGAAAAGAGAAGAAAAAAAACAACGGGAGCTATCGATCTTCTTAGCTTGCTTGACAGGGCAATCAGTGTGCCCATTCGACCTGTCTTGCCCCCATTCCCCCCACCTCCCTCCTCGGCCCTCTCACACAGGCACTCCAACCTACGACTACAATTCTCAAACAGCACATGCCCGTGGGACAGTCAGTCAGACGGAACCATGAAGGCTCACAAAGCAGACGCTCCTCCCCAGACACTGCAGAAATCGCATCCCCGGGTCTGCAGATGGCACTCCAGCAGGCAGAATGTCTGGCCCGACTTGGTAGACAAGAAGTAATTGGCGTGGCAGAGAACTATCCACTGCGCACACATGACGAGACCCTCCTTGCTGCCGAAAGTGCTAGTTTCAGGTCCCGTGGATCGAGACCTTTGGAATTTCCGGTCCAGGCTGAGAAACGGCGTTGAAGAAGGTCGTAGCTTCTTCTCTGCCCTCTCTCATGAGCCGGTTCATTGCGTCGCAAGTCACGTGATCGGCCCATCAGTCAGGGCGCGAACGTGTTGCCCTTTCGATCTCGGTCACTGGAGCGATTGGCGTGACTTCCGTCTGCATTGGACTTTGCATTTCACGATCAGCAGGGCTAAAAGATGGTTTCTGGTACACGACAAATAACTGTAAACCTGTAGACTTTATTGCCTCGGTCTTTGCGATCGATGCCTTTATGTGATGTGTCCGTCAACCGCAATGTCATGATCTGATTCACCTCGCATCAACTGCAGTGCAAGACCTCACATCAACTGCAGTCCCTGACCTCGCCTGTGACAATAAAAGTGACAACACGCCGCTGACCTTTGAAACTGAACCATTCCAGATTAGGAAATCTCCAGTGTTCAGTTTTTGAAAGAAACGTGACAATGTACACTCATGAAAAGATAAATCTGACATGTGTGCAAGGTAGGCTATAGATTTTTCATTCACGTTGCGTTGCCAAATGGCTTTTTCCGACAAGCAAAAGTGTCGAATCGATTATTTCTCTATAATTCTCTTTCTTACTGATAGACGGTAGCTGATTTTTTTTCTATAGGTGATATCTTCATTCTTGTGAATTCTCTACTTGAGGGAGTTATATTCACCGTGACAAAAACGACTAGTCAAACATTATTTCGTTTATTATACCAACTCTATATATATTTCTGTTACCAGATGAAACGACTCACGCAATCTGCCTTTTGAAATATGCTCGAACCAAGTTTTCAACGTGTGTTTTATTTATAGATACACACACAAGGGTGAAAAATCACTCTCAGAAGACAATTGTAACCACCCTTTCTTTTACGTCCATTACAAAAGTTCATGAACTTAACAGACGATCACTTCGCTTACCCTTTCTCTCCAAGTACGTCTGGTCACGTGAATAAGAATGGATCACGGGTCGATTTTCTGGGACCCGAAGACCAATCCCTGGCGTCATTGGGGCACGGGACTACGCTCCAGTAATTCGCGCATCGAAGCCTTTCATTGCTCCGATGCTCTTTGTGTGGGCCTCACATTGCGTTTTTACATTGGCAAATTCTTCGAGTTCCCTACAAAAAGCAGTGGTCTCGATCTTCTCTGCTCTTCCGAGCGAAAGACAGTGGCGTGTAAATGTCTTCGTGGTCATTAAACCCGCCATTAAACGCCTCGGGGGCGTCCAACTCAACCAGAAGGTCTCCCCATATATCGCTTTCTTGTTCGTGACTGAGATACGAACGATTCTCACGCGATTGATTGCGTTAGCGGAAAAAGCAACGGTCTTTTGCGTGAGAGATGGTTCTCCCTCGCGGCTGTGTTGAGAAGACATGACTGCGCTATTCCGGAAGTGGTTGCTGCTCGAGTCACTTTGACACGCAAAGGTACTTGCTAAGTATGAAGTGTAGGAGCCACTCAAGCCGAATATCCCAGGCTTACATAGGACGTTGGACCCGAGGATCGATAGATAGGATCATCGCTGTCGTCTGAAAGACACGAAAATCTATCCGGTTGCTGCATTCCAAAATAGATACTCCTACGTCGCGTCTCCGTCAATATCCTATCCTATCATAAACACGGGTTGCCCGCATGGAAAATGGGGAGAATCCGGTCATCCGACAAGTCTGACTGTTGTCGTTTTATCTCACATCGATTAATCGATGCCAACACTTTGGAGTTCTCTTTTTAGTATTCGTCTAATGCAAACCTTGCAATGTGGCTATCCGAACCCAATTTTCAAGTGCTAGAAACCATTAAAATGCGGAATTTTTGGAGCCAAACGAAATTGTTTATCGCGCAAGAGAGGATTCCATGATGATGTAACGCCTGTGTAAACTTTTTCATTGTGTCATTCATCACAGATATGCCAATGAAACTGACTCATGTGTTCCCGAAGGTCAATCAAGGGTCAGCTTTATTGCATAACTTGAAATATTATGTTAGTGGATCTTAAATGCCTGCTTTCAAGCAGAGCAAACGCACAGATTTACGGAGAAAAGGAAAATGTATGTCACGAAATAATACCGCAAAAAAAACTGTGAGCCCCACCGATCTTGGAAAGAGGAAAAAATGTCGCCTGATGGGAAACCGGATGCCGGATTGGAGGGGGATTATGGGTGGCTACTGGAGGAGGAAGTTCGGCAGAAAGGTCATTAAAGTTACATCCTCCTTGCCAGCAAGGCGACGTTGCCATGAGCAACTGAGTTGAGCACAGATTGGCCACCAAAGCTAGGACTAACAGCTCTGAGCCCGACAAAACAGATCACACAGTAGACCTGGCACGACCGAGAAAAGAAAAAAAAGGTTGAGAAGACGTCCGCAAAAAGCTACTTGGCGCCACCAGCGACAATTCTGGCGGACGTAGTGAAAGTTCCCTGGAGTGCAGAGGGGAGATGAAGATGGGTAAAAACCTAGAGGCAAGTGCAGACGCATTCGGACCCAGTGGCAGGAGCATGCAGAGGACAAGGACGTGATAAATTATGCAAACGAAAAAAATCATTTCCCATACCAAGTGCGAATATCTTGGAGAATTTTTTGGGGTCTTTTTATCGACGCAAACGAGGAAAAGCTGTGCTGATTGATTTGAAATGGTCCTTTCTTTTGGAGAATTTCCTGAAGAAAAAACAGCCCGCAAATGCAGACGTCTAGACAACAGCTGACATATCCATACATGTATTTCTAATAGGTTCATTTCTGCCTTCGTTCTTATCCTCCTTCGCCATTGCTGTTGTTTTCTCCCCCTACCTACTATCATTGTTTCTTCAGTTCCTCTTGTTTCATCTTTTTGTCCTTTTCTTGTTTCTCTTTACCTCTTTCTTTTCCTCCTGCTCCTCCTCCTTCTCTTGCTTCTCCTCCTCCTCTTTTTGCTTCTCCTCCTCTTGCTTCACCACCTCCTCTTGCTTCTCCTCTTCTTGCTTCTCCTCCTCTTGTTCCTCCTTCTCCTCCCTCTCCTTCTCCTCCTCTTGCTCCTTTTCTTGCTTCTCCTCCTCTTGCTCTTCCTCCTCCTGCTCCTCCTCCTCTTGCTTCTCCTCTTTCTCTTGCTTCTCCTCCTCCTGCTCTTTCTCCTCTTGCTTCTCCTCCTTCTCTTGCTTCTTCTTCTCTTGCTTCTCCTCCTCTTCCTTCTTCTTCTCTTGCTCCTCTTTCTCTTGCTCCTCCTCCTCTTGCTCCTTCTCCTCTTGCTTCTCCTCCTCTTGTTTCTCCTCCTCCTGCTCCTGTTGCTTTTCCTCTTCTTGCTTCTCCTCTTCCTGCTTCTTCTCCTCTTGCTTCTCCTCCTCTTGCTTCTTCTCCTCTTGCTTCTTCTCCTCTTGCTTTTCCTCCTCCTGCTCCTCTTGCTTCTCCTCTTGCTTCTCCTCCTCTTGCTTCTTCTCCTCTTGCTTCTCCTCCTCTTGCTTTTCCTCCTCCTGCTCCTCTTGCTTCTCCTCTTGCTTCTCCTTCTCTTGCCTCTCCTCCTCTTACTTCTCCTCTTCTTGATTCTCCTCCTCTTGCTTTTCCTCCTCCTGCTTCTGCTCCTCCTTCTCCTCCTTTTCCTTTTCTTCCTTTTCCTCCTCCTCTTACTCCTGCTTCTCCTCTTGTTCCCGCACCACTTCTTCCTCTTCCGCGTCCTCGTCGTCCTCGACCTATTCGTCCTCCTCGTCCTCGTCCTCTTGCCATCCTCGACTTCGTCTTCGTCGTCGTCTTCGTCGTCGTCGTCGTCGTCGTGGTCCTCCTCCTCCTCCTCCTCCTCCTCCTCCTCCTCCTCCTCCTCCTCCTCCTCCTCCTCCTCCTCCTCCTCCTCCTCCTCCTCCTCCTCCTTCCCTCCTTCTCCTCCTTCCCTCCTCCTCTTCCTCCTTCCCTCCTCTTCCTCCTTCCCTCCTCCTACTCCTCCTCCTCCTCCTCCTCCTTCTCCTCCTCCTCCTTCTCCTCCTGCTCCTCCTCCTCCTCCTCCTCCTCCTCCTCCTTCTCTTCCTCCACCTCTTGCATTTATTTCTTTTCCTCCTCCTATTCCTTCTCCTTTTCTTGCATGTATTTCTCCTCCTCCTCCTCCTCCTCTCCTCCTCCTCCTCCTCCTCCTCCTCCTCCTCCTCCTCCTCCTCCTCCTCCTCCTCCTCCTTCTCCTCCTCTTCCTCCTCCTATTCTTCCTCCTCCTTCTATTTTTCTTTCTCCCCTATTCTCCACCCCACCCACCCCTCCTCCTCCTCCTCTTCCTTCTCCTCCTCCTCTTT